>CAJDSM010002189.1:5353-15662 GCA_903981925.1 Ostrea lurida
GACCGCTAGACGTTATTTAGAACAGGTCTGTGACTGCTTATGACCGCTTCGCGTCTGCTATACGTTTAACGTAGAACAGCTCTATGACTGCTCTAGTTAATTTACATATGTAGAACAGGTCTATGAATGCTTATGACAGCTTTGCGTCTGCTCTAAGTTAACTTAGAGCAGTTCTCATGACTGCTTTATGACCGCTTTGCGTTCTGCTCTAAGTTAACTTATCTGTACTCGGACTCTTGAAAACAATCTAATTTTAGTTGTACGTTGTTTTACGTCCTAATCGAGAATTTTTCACCCATGCTGAAACTTTATCACCTTTACGTAAAACGCTACAAATTTTGACCTATGTATGACCCCCAAGCCGTAGCAATTAAGTTCTTAAAATGCCAATGGCTGACGCCAGTACCGAATATCAGTGTTTAAGGTTATATCGAAAGACCCGTGACTCTCGCGTTAAACACCCGGTACATGACTAAGGAACAGCGACTATCTTATGTCAAAAGTCTAAAGTGACGCGACGACGGAATCAATGAAATCCTGACCTTCTGGTTGTGAAGAGAGTAGTCCATACAAGAAAACCACTACAAGCGATTGCGAAGAGGGTAGCCCATAGAACAAAACCTATAAAAAATGTTAACTCCTGGAATAATTGGTTTAATGAAACAGAACCCGAATATATCACCGAATCAACATCCTCCGTTTGTCAGGATAATGAAATCTAAGACTGAAACTACCCACCTACTAGATGATTAAAAAGAAACAATTAGAGCAAAAAACTGCATTATTTTTTTTACATTCTCATAATGACATCGATAGAAAACTACCATTCATCGTACGGAAATTGATTTGTGAAATTAACCGAACAGAAAATATATCGTAAAACTGTCATAGAAGCGAGTGATTATATAAAGATGTTTCTTTTTACTAAATTAATCAGCATGAAATTAATGTCAAAGACTGATTTCCGGAACATTTTTACTGCATGACGCATTTTCAACCCGTATTAAATTGTTAAAGCAAGTCTTGAAACGGCTACAGTAGCATTAAAAACCATATGAAATCTTATGACATAATTTCTGTAGCTATTCTGATTGGAAAAACTCGTTCTCTTATTTGTTCCTTTTCGCCAATCATTCATTTCGACAATATTTTAAATGTTTACCTTCTAACATTATTTTTATTTTTAGTTTGATCTCTCTCTCTCTCTCTCTCTCTCTCTCTCTTCTCTCTTCTCTCTCTCTCCTCTCTCTCCTCTCTCTCTCTCTCTCTCTCTCTCTCTCCAGCCGTCGCAACCTGTAGGTAACTTATAGGTCATAACTTTCTAGGAGTAAGATTTTTTTATACATGTATATGTGTAACATTATGGATAACGTGATTTTATATTCATTCTCTGGCAGATGAAGGTTAATGTATTGGCAGATGAATGTTAATGTATTAGTAGTATACTATAAGCTTACTAACTTCGGAGCCTCCTATACATAACCACAGAGGCTAACCTGTTTTTTCTGTCATGTAACCAAAATTGCGTAAAACTACCTACGGTTGTTCCACGCTGTCTCTTTACAATATGATAAGCCTTACAAATTAGTAGTTTCAGGACTAGCCTGCTACTGGCTGGGTGATGCATATACCGTGTTGTCTTTGTATCTGTGCTTGTCAACCTTGCTTTCAGCTCCGATCCTGGATAACAGCTTGCTGTGAAAAGTAAGCAGAATGTGTAAGTACCTTTTCAGGTAAAGCCTCTCCACAGAATGACCTATGCGGACCAGATATGGGACACTTCTCGAGGTAGCAGATGGAAATTGGGTACCTTATGACTCCAAGATGAACCAAAAGGTCTTAGAGGAGATGAGGCCACTAATTACACGGTATGGATGGCCCACCGTTGTGTGGATAAGCCCAGCAGGCTGGTGCCTGCAATCCTAATCCCAAGCTATGGGAAAATTGCACCACCAAATTACATCACGGTCTTGTACTAGATTTGGAAAAGTCTAACAGTAAGGGAGTATTTAACTCAAACAGAAAATAGGTAGATTCCACATCCACTGTCTTGTGGATATGTTGGGAAGACTATGGCAGTATATACCCAAAAATAAAACCGGCTAGATGGAGGTCGTTAGCAATGGACTGCAATCGTGTTAGGAAAGAAGACCCTAAAAGAAAATCTCGAACAGGCAGAGCGTAGGGCTAACCACCTTACCTAAGGAAAACAACCGGATTTTGGAAACCTCGAACAGAAGACGGAGAGATCAGCAATCCAACACACTCCAATGTCAGTATGATGCGTTCGGGTCAAAGTAGTAAGGAACCTTGTGGGCAGAATGAATCACTTATCAACCCCAGTTACCAGGAGGAGTGGAATATGGAACGTAAGTCACGTACGCCACAGGGAAAATAGCGCAAGTCATAAGAACTTCTAGAAATGACAGGATAGAGCATCATAAACTCTGAAAGTTTCGAACCAAAGTAATGATGTTGCAGTAGCGATATGTGCATGCAATGGGTGAATAACGAAAGGGCTGAAATAGGCAGTGCCTACTGCCCGATCCCATTCATATATTTTTAAATAAATAACGAAATAGCGTTGAATAGTCCAAAGAAAGCATCGCCACCGAAGGCATAAGGTGGGGATGTTTTCTCTGAACTTATCAACACCATCAAGTTATTTATCTTACTGCGCAACCACAAAATCATTGCTTCAATTTTTTTTTGTTACAAATTAAAGAGCATCTGTACCTCATGCCAAATACATTTCACAAGCACTTGTATGAATTACACAAAAAATCACCCCTGCAGAGTGGGAGGGAAGCACTTTTAACTTTACAGTGCCTTATACTTACTAAGCATTTAACTCTACAGTGCCTTATATTTACTAAGCACTTTTAACTCTACAGTGCCTTATATTTACTCAGATATTCGCCTTTACCAAAACAAGGCTCGTTTTAATTTCCTAATTATTTTTCGTAAACGTCACTTCCGAGATGTGAATCTTCATATCACAGTATTATACTTTATTCACAACTTCAGAACTGCACATGGATATTTGTCATTAATCATAATGCTTCCTGAACGTCATGACCACCCAACTTTACTCAAAATGTCATCTACAGGAATCAAATTGATACAGATGCAGATCGAACACGTGACCTTGAAAATAGCAGTATCAACTGCTGCTGCACACATCACTGTTCGAATCCAACATGCAATAGGCCTAGTGTCTCTTGAAACTTTATGTGGATGTACAATTACTAGTATTTCTTTTTATTAAGATAAGATTGCAATAGAATTATTGCAGTTACCACTAATTAAAATGATTGAACTGAAAAAACCAACAAAAATCAATCTAATAGAAGACAAGGCCCCTCTGGCTGTGATAATAGCACTATAATCTAAACCTAGATGAAACAAATATGATTTTATTAAATCGACATTTTCAATAGTTGTACAAAATGGATCAACCGATCTCTCACTAGATTGATTAATTGATTATTTCTTGTTTTACGTCCCACTCGAGAAATATTTCACTCATATGGAGACGTCACCGTTACCGGTGAAGGGCTGCAGAATTTAGGCCTATGCTCGGCACTCAGGACCTTTGAGCAGGGAGGGATCTTTATCGTGCACACCTGCTGTGACACGGGACCGGTTTTTTCCGGTCTCATCCGAAGGGACCGCCCCATTCAGTCGCCTCTTACGACACGCAAGGGATGCTGGGGACCTATTTTAAACCCGGATCCCCACGGGTACTGAAACTACCTTTTATAGAATTCTTTATATTGTTTCTTGGGTTCCGACTTCCATGATGCCAACAGGATCGAGGCTGCTTGGTGAGAAATGCCTCGTTTCTGAAAATGTGACCGGATAATCGGTATGTCATCAGTACTAACGAGTCCTTCAATGGTGATTGATTGATTGATCATTTCTTGTTTTACGTCCCACTCGAGAATATTTCACTCATATGGAGACGTCACCATTGCCGGTGAAGGGCTGCAGAATTTAGGCCTATGCTCGGCACTCGGGGCCTTTGAGCAGGGAAGGATCTTTATCGTGTCACATTTGCTGTGACACGGGACCTCGGTTTTTCCGGTCTCATCGAATGACCGCCCCATTCAGTCGCCTCTTACGACACGCAAGGGATGCTGAGGACCTAGTCGAACCCGGACCCCCACGGGTCCCTTCAATGGTGTACATCCATGCCTGGAAGTGTTATTAGATTGTCGGTCACAGGTAAAATCACTGGATGATCCACCTATTTCTCTAATATTCAATGGAACAGTCGATATATGAATTACTGTACCTATACTGGATTCCAAAACTTCACAAAAACCCTTACAAACAAAGATAACTCGCGAGATCTAGTAAATATTCCACCAAGCCTCCGTCTTTACTCCTCACGAAAATATTGATAACTGTGAAGGAGCAACTTCAGACGTATTGTGAAACTAACATATGCCATAAGTGGTGTAAATCAAATGTGGATTCTAAAAAAAAAAACCCGAATTTCTAGTAAATTTTTGAAATCCCAGAACCTTTCTCATAGTGATCAAAACAACATAAACATTACTTTTCAACACTTTACACGACCATTCCACACGATAAATTAAAGACAAGACTTTTTAAAAAAACAGTTGTTTTTTTTCAACAAAAATGGGAAAAGAAAAATTCATATCTAGTGATCAGCCATTCTAAATTGCTTTGTTAAACTCCACTCTGATTCTACACACAAGTACTTCTGAAGTTGATATCAAAGCAATGCCGGAGTTCCTCATTGACAATATATTTGTAGTGTTTGGCGATCAGGTCTTCCAACGTTTGTTTGGAATTCCCATGGGCACAACTTGTGCTCCTTTGTTAGCTGAGCTTGATTTATATATTCTTTTGAGGCCAATTCATCAATAAGCTTCTACATGAAAAGAAGAAATCTCTAGCGGTGGCCTATAATTCGACATTTCGATATATTGGCGTTTCATCTATTAATGATATTGATTTTCATTCATATGTCGAGTATTATGTCTGCTTCGTACTTGGATATTTTATTGAACAACATTAACGGCAAACTAACAACTCAACTTTAGACAAACGGGACGATTTCAGCTCCTCCATCGTCAACATCCCATATTTATGTAGCAATATTCCATTATCACCTGCATTGTGGTGTGTATGTCTTCTCAACTTATTCGAATATGCAAGAGCTTGTTATGCGTATGATCAGCTTTTGAATCGAGGTAGGCTACTTATAAAACAACTTGTTGTTGCAGGAGTTTCAACAGTCACTTTTAAAGGCAGCATTTCGCAAATTCTATGATCGTTTATAACGATTTAGTTTGCCAGTATGGCCTGTCATTGGGTAAAATGCTGTCATAGCAACTGTTAAGGCCGTTTTTCATGCACTGATTTGACTACGGATTACTTCGTTGACCTGATCAAGACAATGGGCTCACGGCGGGTGTGACCGCTCAACAGGGAATGCCTACTCCTCTTAGTCACCTAAACCCACCTATGGTGTTTCCAGGGATCCGTGTTTGCTAACTCTTGTTTTTGTATTCTATTTGGGATTTACGAGATCGATCACTGGTTCGTTATCTTTGCCTTTACATTCGATTGAGCCATGGCTGTGTTGGCCAAATTGGAGCCACAATTGTGCACTCTGCCTTGTCCTGACAAATCATCCTCACCACGAGACCGATGAGACTGATAGGACCATAAACATTTTTCCACGAAAAACAAAATGCATTAACATAAGTAGCAACTGGATCTTGATGCCAAGAACAATATCTATCAATTTGCTTGTTCAAACGTGTAACAAGTAAATCAATCTCTGGCTGCCCCCATTTTAACACAATCTTATTAAAGACAGGTTACTTAACATCCACTCGATCAGATCATCAAATTTATGTGACAAAGTGTCCGCTGTAACGTTATCTTTACCAGGAATATACCAAGCACTCAGCCAAAGGTTCCTACCGATACACCACAGCCAAATTTCTTTGGCAAGTTTGTGACATTTCTTAGAGGTAATACCACCCATGTTATAATCATTGAGCAGCATATCGTGATTGTACAAGTGTGTCAGTCTTGGCCCTTTCCGTATCACGATAAAATAAAGGATCAAATTCTACAGCTGAAAACTAGCCACTAATAATCCAATAACTTTGTAACTTCTCTAATTTTACCCTTTGTTCTTTTTTTTTTTTTTTTTTTTGGTTTACATTATTATACATGCTTCCAAAATGGATGCTTTTCTTCAGTAAGAGAAACCACCATCAACTCTGAATCAGTAATATTTCCGAGAAAAGTAATCTTAATACTCGGTTGGAGAACATATTTCTCATAATTTATAACAAACCCAAAACTTTCCACTAAGCCAGTGTCGCAGTGACATGATCTGAACACTCTCTTGAACAGAGCTAGCCACCAATAACGAGCCATCAATATACCCTATATCTTTTAAGTGTTGCAAAAATATGCTTCAGTACTTCGTATATCATTTAATTTTATTTCACGTGATCACCTAGCGCCGATTCTCATTGGTTAAAACACCTTTTAAGAATTGAGGTGATTTTTCGATCACGTACCTGAACAACAAGTAAAGTCTAATGGACATTGTTTTGTTGTTGTAATGTAAAATTAAATGATAAGAAATAAATCTTATATTTTTTCGGGTGATATGCAGGTTATCACCGAGATTTTAGACGGTAAAACTTTTCATCAATGCGCTTCGCGCATTGATGAGTTTTACCGTCTAAAATTCGGTGATACCCGCATCACCCGAAAAAATATAAGATTCATTTCTTATATCTTTTAAGTGTTGCAAAAATATGCTTCAGTACTTCGTAAAAATTTTAGGTGCACTAGCAAGCCATTAATTGGGCAAAGCAATTGTACTGATAAACTTTATTTCTCCAGGAAAACCTCAAATACTTTCTGTGTTCCTCTGCAACACTAACATTATACCTGTAGTATGTATTACTAAAGTCAACACCCTTGAGTAATTAAATCAGGGGCATTTTCAAAAGTGTCCATTCAATACTTTTAAGTTCAGAATAACTCCAAAACTACCATTTCTTTTAGGTCTAGTAAAATTGATAAAATGAAACCATCGCTCAAATCAATATTTTCAGACAATTCTTAATTATCCCCTCGCAACAAATTGCGGAGGGGATATAGCATCGCGTCCGTGCGGATGTTTGTGTGTGTGTCCGTGTATCCGGAACCTTGTGAACAAGATAGAAGCAAGGGCATTCATCAGAAAATCATCAAACCTTCCACAAATGTTGCCCATGGAGGAGGAACCCTATTGATTTTCGAGGTCAAAGGTGGAGGTCACTATGGACTGTTGACTGAAATTCTTGTGATTCAAACCTTCCACAAATGTTGCCCATGGAGGAGGAACCCTATTGATTTTCGAGGTCAAAGGTGGAGGTCACTATGGACTGTTGACTGAAATTCTTGTGATTCAAACCTTCCACAAATGTTGCCCATGGAGGATGAACCCTATTGATTGTCAAGGTCAAAGGTCAAGGTCACTATGGACTGTTGACTGAAATTCTTGTGAACAATAGACACTGGACACAGTATTCATCAGAGAATCATCAAACCTTCCACAAATGTTGCCCATGGAGGATGAACC
Organism: Ostrea lurida; assembly: GCA_903981925.1. Lineage (NCBI taxonomy): Eukaryota > Metazoa > Mollusca > Bivalvia > Ostreida > Ostreidae > Ostrea > Ostrea lurida. The sequence continues at coordinate 12,984 of CAJDSM010002189.1, forward strand.
CTATTGATTGTCAAGGTCAAAGGTCAAGGTCACTATGGACTACTGACTAAAATTCTTGTGAACAAGATAGTGGACACAGCATTCATCAGAGAATCAATAAACCTTCCACAAATGTTGCCCATGGAGAGAAGATGGACCCTATTGATGTTCTAGGTCACGGATCAAAGGTCAAGGTCACTATGGAATACTGACTAAAATTCTTGTCAACAAGATAGTGGATACAGCATTCATCAGAGAATCATCAAACCTTCCACAAATGTTGCCCATGGAGAGAAGATGGACCCTATTGATGTTCTAGGTCACGGATCAAAGGTCAAGGTCACTATGGACTACTGACTAAAATTCTTGTGAACAAGATAGTGGACACAGCATTCATCAGAGAATCCTCAAACCTTCCACAAATGTTGCCCATGGAGAGAAGATGGACCCTATTGATGTTCTAGGTCACGGATCAAAGGTCAAGGTCACTATGGAATACTGACTAAAATTCTTGTCAACAAGATAGTGGATACAGCATTCATCAGAGAATCATCAAACCTTCCACCAATGTTCCCCATGGAGAGTGGATGTTCTCTATTGATTTTAAAGGTCAAAGTCACTTTTGACTTGCCGAAAATCCTTGTGAACAAGATAGAAGACACGGCATTCATCAGAGAATCATCAAACCTTTCACAAATGTTATCCATGGAGAGGGTAAACCCTTTTGATTTTCAAGGTCAAAGGTCTCTAATGGCTATTGTTTAAAAATCTTGTGTTGTGAGGGGATGCTACGCTTGCGTTGCCTTGTTACATTCATATCTAATAAAGATTTGTCTATGATATATGATTCATCTGTACTGAAACGTGGCTCAAATGGTTTCGAATTTCGGACCCGAATTTTATCGTTTTCAGGATTTAGAGCTGGAAGAGGAACAAAAGAGCAGAGGAGTATACTAGAATAGGCCACAGAATGAAACTTCAACCTACATGTACATGTATATACATGTACTTGATTTTCTAGACTTTGAAAAGACCTGCACTGGGACAATCATATCAGACAAATTGGTTAAGTGTTTATATGGTAACAGTGAGCGTGTAGTAATGACCAGAGTGATGTTATCAGTCCGGAATTTTTATCCGCTCCTGGCTCGAGTTTTGTTTATCTGTTTTTACTTCCACGACGTCGTAGTTAGTTTTCCATGCTGTATTTTATTTTGTGATTCCAGCCCCTAAGGATGCTGCTCTTTTTAAATATGTTGTTACCAATGACATGCTATTGTTATACCCCTACTAAACACTTCCTACAATATTCCTTACGAAAAAAGTCCAACATCAGGACTGTTGGACCGAGCGGGCCGGAGGAACTGTTAAAAAAGACTGTTGGACCGGTGACGTCATTTGGCGCTAAATTGAGTTATCTTTTCCTCATTCGGTAAACCTCGGCTCATTCTGGTAAACGCCAGTTAGATGTAATCAGCCGAGGTGTGCCGAGTGATTTATTCGTGTCATTTGGATAACCAGAAGTGGCCGACGGTCGTTTCGCTGCGGCGAATGGGGATTTAATCCAAGCGATGCTTGAAAGTAGGAACAGCAAAAACACAATAAAAATGTGGTGAAAACATCTGAAAATATTCTCGGTGAATGTTTCTGGACTTTAAACTTTTCACTGTCTCTTTGGGATATATCTTGCGGCGAATTGATGGACATCTAGGCCTATTGGGCTATTGAGGAAATTCTACTGTTTAGTAGAGGTATAACAAAACAGTTGTTGACAGGAGTCTCGGGAAACAGTCGACCTGTTGGACCGGAGTGCAAGCTGTTGCCTACGGCCTTGGGCAACAGCTTGCTCTCCGGTCCAATAGATCGACTGTTTCCCTCTACCCCAGTCAACAACTGTATATTGTTATGAACACATTATTCTAGACATGCCATGGTATAATTGGTTTTTTTTAATCTTAAAATTTTGTGTTTTTCATGATGAGACTTACATTTGTTTTGAGGCAAGTATGGAGTCAAGGAAGGATAATATTCCAGTGTTTGCGTAATATTTTCCCAAGGCTTTTGGCAGCGGGATTGTACTTTGTTCACAAAACCTCTGAGGGGCGGCTCGATCTACATTTGATCTTTCCCTATTTTTTTACGTAGATCTAGTCTGCTTTGATTGTTTTTGTTTCTGACAACTAATCGTTCAGTCAATTCCGACCGCCCACGCGTCTCCCTTGACTCATCAGTGCGTTTTTTGAACTGTTTGATATTGAGTTGTCCTCGTTTTATCGTGGGTCAAGACGGTTTCCTCACTCATGCCCTAACAATTTCCACCCTTGACAAACCCTTTGCAACGGTAGCCGTGCGGCGTGTGCGCACTTTTCGCCCATGCACGATACCCTTACAACGTTTTCCGGCGTGCAGGGCTCTTTCAATGTAAGACGTTCTCAAAGTCCTAGACCTCCCAGACTGTTCATAATAATCTGCACCTTTGAGCTACTTTAGTGTCCAAGAACAATAGGCCTCTCATTCACTGCACTGCATACTTTGAGGTAATTCGCGCAGCTATTTCCTGTGTTCAGAGACTATTGACTAGTTACGAATAAGCCTTCCAGCACTTTCTCGCTCTTTTTCCTCTGTGACATTTATAACCATAAATCCGTCCACAATTTTGTGTTTGTGGCTATATTTTTACGTCCCCCTTTGAAAAAGAGG
>CAJDSM010002192.1:0-16524 GCA_903981925.1 Ostrea lurida
TGAGGAGTAGATCATTGGTTTCCTCTGAGCATCACTACTATTGGAATGTAGTCTCACTTAATGTGTCGAACACTGTCATGATGTAGCAATTCAATATATGGAGTATATCACTGTTGCTTCTCGATATACCAATTGGTATGTCTACCTTATCGGATCGTAATACCATGATTTGCCCTCTACTGTATAGAGATTTTAACATATATACCATTTTTATTGAGACTATGGCTAGTGGAGGGGCTGGAGCAATGAGTAGAATTACTATATATAACTCACGGGCACTTAGCGACACTCATTAACTGCACCCTTGGTCGCTGTGGTAGAGCGCACACCCATCGCAACCTAGTATATTCGCTTAAGTCTTTCCTAGGCTGCATAAAATATAATGTCTACGTCAGATTCGTCAGAAAACTGAATTGTGGACACAATCAAAAATGGCTTTCTCTCTATTCTTATTCACTCTCCTCCTCTCCTCCCCTTCCAGATCACAGAACGCAGGCCTAAGCGGATCTGCGGTATGAAGGCCCCCATTGGTTATCCCCTTTTGTCATCACTTTAATTAGAGCTATCTTTCATTCTTCGTGTTTAACAAACAATTGACAGGGGATAAACATCTACCACTTGTTAACATATAATTCAGCTGTTAATGCAAAATGGTAGATTGAATATATATTTAATAACATAAAATCTCTAACTGAATAATCGCAATTAAACTCAAATATGGCCTATTTAAACTAACACATCACATCTCGCAGCTACTCCGCAACTTCTATACAGCTTGCTGATTACAGCTTCATCTTAAGTCGGCTATCACTTTCCACGACTAAGACTAATTCCATGCTGATACGTTTAGTTAGAATGATTAGATATGTGATAAGTATTATTATTTTAAATATATGTACTATTAAACTTGTAAACTAAAGCAATTACCTATAACATTGCCTATTTAACATACATCAATCTCCAGCATTCCGATAACTACACGCTTTCAGATATCAGCAACATCATCTAAGTCGGTAGTATCTACTCATTCGTAATAAACACCCACTGAGGGATTGATTTCGGTGGATCGATTATAACGTCAGCTTTGATTTGTCGTATTGGTTAGGACTGAACAATGATACCTAATTAAACACATCAGCATCTCCAGCATCCTGAGAACCTACAGCTCAATCGATTCAGCTCTTCTAAAAGGAGGTCGGTATCACCCGATAAACCATCCATGAGGTTTGGGTGAAGAATGTGGCACAAGTAATAATTTAGGATATGAATTAAACTGAACACCGCGATACTCAATATGGCTATTTAAAGAATCACATCCTCCAGCATCCAGAAACCTAACAGCTCAGATTCAGCATCACCTAAGTCATTAATCACCGCGAACAGAACCATCCATTAGGAGTTTGGTAAGAATTGGACAAGTAATTAATTCCAGATATAATTAAACTAGAACAAGCAATAACTCAAATAATGCCTATTTAAAACAACAATCACATCTTCAGCAAATCCGAACCTACAGCTCAAATTCCAGCATCATCTAAGTCAGTATCACCCGACAGATCATCCATGACGAGTTTTGGGTGGAAGATTGGACAATAATTATTTAGATATGACATTATACGCAAACTTCCCTCAAAAACTTAACGCGGCTCTAATAGACCATCTCTACAGCAATCCAAAAACCTACAGCTGAGAATTAGCACCAAGTATTGTGTAGGTCTTCAGAATCACCAGCAATACACCTTCCATGCAAGTTTAGTGACAATTAGACCATCATTAATTTAGATATTAAACCAGCAATGTACCTTGCCCAAAAACTTTAACGGCAGCACTAAACATCCTATATCTTCCTCCGATCCGAAAGCTATAGCTCAGTTCAGCATTTTAAGTCTATATATTCCTTTATTACCCCCCAGAAGCATCATTCCGATCGCAAGTTTTGGGGAAGATCGGAGACGGGCAGATAATAAAGTTAGATATAGGCATAAATGCACACTTGCTCCAAAAACTTTAACCAGCACTAACATCTTATCTTCCTCAGCATCCGAAGCCTATAGGCTCAAAGATTCAGTATTTAAGTCTATGTATCCTTCATTACGCCCAGAAGCCATACATCCATACAAGTTTGGGCAAGATTGGAACCAGTAATTAAGCTTAGATATAGGCAATCAATGCACACTTGCTCCAAAAACTTTAACCAAGATGGACGCCGACGCCGGGTATAGCATAAGCTCCCCCGACTTCGTCTCGGTGAGCTTAAACACATGTGAAATATCAAGAGCCCTAGTTCTACCATCTACAAAAGTTTATAGCTAAGGTTAAAGTTTTTGAAACAAGTAGGTCAAACTTCAAGGTCAGGAGGTCGAAAAGATTAGTACCCTCGGAAAGGTCTTGTCATAAGAAACACACATCTGAAATATAAAAGCCCTAGTACTTACCATTCAAAAGTTATAGCTAAGGTTAAAGTTTTTGAAAAGTAGGTCAAACGTCAAGGTGTGGATATCAAAAATTTTGGTACCCACAGAAAGGTCTTGTCATAGGAATATACCTATGAAATATCAAATCCCTAGTACTTACCATTCAAAATTTATAGCTAAGGTTAAGGTTTTAGACAGAATGACAGGACAGAAAAACAGACAGGACAAAAACAATATGGCCCCCGATCTTCGATCACGGGGGCATAAAAACTTAATAGGCCAAAATTGCTTAATTGATATTTGCATCATAGACAGGTGTAAAAGAAATGACCAATATGGTCAATTTGACATCATTAATATTAGAAATGATCACACATTTACAAGTACTCTTTGTCACAATTTCCACAGTTGCATAGTGCTGTACAGCTTAGCGATGCTTTAACACACGACAACCATTATTGCTTTTGGTCATTGATTTTGGTCACTCAAGCACTATTGACTAGTGATGGCGGTTATCAGTCTACTTGTGTTTCGTCGGGGTCTCAGGTAGCAAATGAGACCCGACGTACTCTTTGGTGGGGGATGTTGGGTACCCTGGAATATAGAAATTTTAGAACACACCCATGCCCTGTGCCTCGGATGTTTTATCCTATCTCATCTCTTCCATAGTGAGAAACCACTTGTCTATTATTTGGCGGTTGATGACCCTAGGTCGGGTTTGTACAATGACCCCTCTCAAGAGTTTAGGAAATAGAGCTCAAGGTTCCATACTAAGGAACCTCGACACCCACTCAGGGATATGGTGGACCATACATGTCTAGAGCGGTTTCTACCCAGTACCATAGCGGATCCCAGATGTCACCGCCAACTGCCCTTGTACATCACTACGCCCAGCCTGCCCGACTCGGAAGGGGTAAGGAGAGGGACGCAGGAATTTCTTTTTATCATATTTCATATTAAATATATAACAGCACAAGAATGACAAATATTGTGAAATAATGAGCATTGAAATTTCCATGTGTGTAATTACAAAGTACATAAACATTATATACATGTGGTATATAATATATATATATATATATATATATATATATATATATAATATATATATATATATATATAATATAATATATATATATATATATATGATAACATATATTAACAACATATCGTTAACCAGAACAGCTATATACAAATGCACAATTCAACAAAAGAAACTTTAAAAGAAACAAAAAACATAGTCCAATGTTTAGTTCACTTCCTCTTAAAGGGACATGGACACGTTTCGAGCTGAAAATGTTTAGATTTTAGATTTTCATTTCTAATGTTTACAATGCTCATTTAGGGTATATCTCTAATGGTCAGCAAAAATTTGAACGTCATTTGTCGAATTACATGTGAGATCCAGCACTTACAATTCTTCGCCATGTAAACAAGGCTCGGGCCATGTTTTTATTTACCTATATTGATTATGCAAGTATATGTTCCGTTTAAAGCAGATTTTGTCAAATTACAAGTTCATTCTGAACATAATTAAATAGTTTCTAGTGTTTCTCACATCTCATTTTGTTTTAAACATGGTATTTTCTGTGAAACAATCTTTATGTATATAAAAGCAAGGCTCGAGCCTTGTTTACATAGCAAAGAATTGCAAGTGCTGTATCTCACTTGAAACTCAACAAATAACGTTCAAATTTTTGCTGACCATTAGAAATACCGTAAGTGAGCATTGTAAACATTAAAAATGAAAATCTAAACATTTTTACCTCAGAACGTGTCCATGCCCCTTTATTGTCGAGTTCTTTCTTAGACTCCTGTTATTCCATGATCTCCTTTTCCCCCATTCTCCATCCTACGAACTATCCCCCTCCTGTCCTTCTTTCCCCAGAGTTTGATGTTACTTCCTTCCTGCCTGATCCAAATCTGTCCGTAGTCGTCTTTCGCTCTGCATGTTATTCCCTGCCTAATCCTTCCACTATTCTTCATTTCATTCATACATGTATACATTAGGAAAAGGTGCGGATTTTATTTTTTTCAACTCTTTCAAAATTAATATATTAATGTCATGTAAAGGCAAAGAAAACGAACAGTGATCAATCTTGTAAGTCCCAAGTACAATACAAAAACATGAGTTGGGCAAACACGGATCCCTGGACACACCAGAGGTGGGATTAGGTGCCTATGAAGAGTACAAGGTAAGCATCCAATGTTGACAGGTGACACCTGCTGTGATCACATAGTCTTGATCAGGTAAACGGAACAATCCGTAGTCAAAACGGTTTAACAATGGCTATGAAACACATCAGACAGCATTTGACTCAATGGTAGGTCACATTGGTAAACTAAATTGTCATCCTTCTTGTCATTCCTCATTTACACTTTTCCACTGCTTGATGTACAATCCATTTCTCTTCTCCTTCTCTTTGCCTCACGGGTGTCCTTCCTGGTCCTTTTTAAAAGCCAGTCTCACTGTGCAAGGCTCCTCTGATGGTGCATCTGCAACGCTTACATGATGACTGGATGACTCTGCTCCAAAGGGACCGGTGTTGTGACATCTCCCCAAAAAAGGATCTAAAAACTGAAATGTATTTGTTGCTGCCAATGTGACATTTGCCGCTTCAGCTGTTAGGCTGCTTAAAGATGGAGGGGCAGACAGGGCTACCTTCGGACTGGGTTTCTCTGTGGCAGGGACTTCAGTGGTTGCAGATTAAGGTATAGCTGAAATGATTTTCATACAGTGGAATCGAGACTCCAATGAAGTGCACACCTTCTGTCAAATGCAGTGCGTTGGAGTTAGCCCTTTTAAGTTCTACATGTATTTCTATCGGAGCTCCACTCCTCTCCAGCGCCTTGGCTGCCTCTGCATGTTTCGAATACTAGTAACTCTTGACATGTGCAGCAAGCTTATCCTTTTCCGCCGTTAAGAAGTGTAGGGAGCAGTAAAATGGAACCTGGTCCAAATGTACGCGATACCTGTACAGGTGTGCTACCACTTGTCGCCTCTCTCCCACATATTGCGTCATGAGTGCCTCGCAATCCAAGCACTGGTAAGCTCTTCCTCTTTTCAAAGCCTGCACTTTAGCACCCGCCATTTTCCGCTGAAATATGTATTGTACTTTTTAATGATAAGCACTGTATATGAACAAACACCCCAAATACATGTATATGGACATCCATTCCCCTTCTTAGTAGGGATGGCAATTTTTAATCGGTTAACCGGTTACTCGGTCGGAACAGTGGTAATCGGTTACAAAATCCGTAATCGGTTAATCAATCAAATAAAAGAGTGTTTATTTGGATGTATCTTACCACAAATTTCCCAGTCCATTTTCAAACGCTCTGAATAGTGACATAATTTGGAGACATTTCACTGTATAGGCGGAGCGTGAAGAAAGATGCTAATTACTGTTTGAACGTCCAGTCCCTGTTACAGTGTTTCTTTAGTCAGTCATAAAGAACAATAAGATTATTGTTGAGTAGTGTGAACTGCTGTTTTTACCATCGATTTGTCATTGAACATTCCGCCCTTCACCTATTCTCAGCAGATATTGAGCATTTTTTTTTTCGTCAATAAAAATGGCAAATTGCGATATAATAGTTTGAAAATGCTGAAAGTCAGAATACTTGTGAATCTGGACTTTGGGATTTTTGCTCTTGAATTCTGTCCATGTTTAATCCTTTCTATGTTTTCTCACACTATTTGCATTTATGTTCTAGATAATTCAACATATAATTACTAGGGATGTGTTGCAGATTGTTTTTTTGTACATATAAACAGAGAAACTTAAGAATTGATTAGATCAACTATGTCCAAATGTTATATTTGATACACTAACGGTTAGATCGGTCGGAACGTGTTGCGGGTTAACCGCTGAGCACATTCTGTATTCGATTTGGCCATCCCTACTTCTTAGTCATTCTAAATGCCTGGATTTTATAGATCCTTAAGCTAGTTTAATTTCATTTATAATCAATGCAACACTCTCGTACAGTAAAAACAAGGAAAAGGAGTCTTCATAGAGTTCTTCTAGGAACTTCTTTGCATTCGTCCATAAGGAAAATTCCCGAAATATTTACATAAGTATCGACGACGTATGGAGGTAGAAATAGCTAATAATCTAGATGATCATGCCATTCATGTGAATGAGATATGTTTCAGTTGCTTAGGTAAGGCGAAGACTCAAAATATTTATACTTAAATATCTAATAAGGTTTCAATTTATCACGATGAACGTCTCAAAATAAATCGTATACGGTACCAATTTTTATGCACCAGAGGCGCATTTCGACAAATTATGTCTCTTCAGTGATGCTCAAACCGAAATGTTGGAAATCCGAAACATGAAAGTGAAACTCTGTAAAAGTGATCAATGTAGTGCCAAAAGATTGGGGCCAAAAACTTCGAAGGATCAGAGCTATGCTTGAGGGAGATAATCCTTAATTTTGATATGAATTTCTAATTTTACCACTGCAATTAAATACATATCCGTATTTCAAGCTAGTAACATAGTACATAGCAACTGGGCTGTGGAGACCCTCGGGGACTAACAGTCCACCAGCAGAGGCCTCGGCCCAGGGGTCATAATATAAATCGTATACGGTACCAATTTTTATGCACCAGAGGCGCATTTCGACAAATTATGTCTCTTCAGTGATGCTCAAACCGAAATGTTGGAAATCCGAAACATGAAAGTGAAACTCTGTAAAAGTGATCAATGTAGTGCCAAAAGATTGGGGCCAAAAACTTCGAAGGATCAGAGCTATGCTTGAGGGAGATAATCCTTAATTTTGATATGAATTTCTAATTTTACTACTGCAATTAAATACATATCATTATGATTGAACTATTTTAGAAGGGACGATAAAAATCAAATAATCAATCAATCATGATGAACCACCCTATAAAAGCCATTTGCAGAGTTCTGTATTTTGAAAGTGATATCTGACAACTTTTGTACAAGGTCCCCAATAAAGGTCACTTATTTTTCCTATAGGTATAAATCTACAAAGTTTCATTTTAGTTACAAGCATTGATTTTTATTAAAAAAAAAAAAAAAACCCACACTGATTTGTCGCATTCATTTCAAAATGGCCGCTAAAAGCCGCAATTTTGAGTTTTTCGATTGGGTCCACTTCAATATTTATTAGTATGAGCTAATTAAAAGAAGATGTATGCAAAATTTCATGCTTTTACCACGTTCTGTGCACTTTTTTTTCTTACAAATCACTCGGACTACAATTTTCGCTCACTTGTTGATTAGACCGAGATCCATATGACCTAACATGTCACTGGGCCCGTACGGACCAGTAGATAGGGTTGCAACCAAGGCGTTCAATCGTGTGTAGGGCTCAGACTTCCCTGAAATCAAATCATTGTATTAAGTCGTCATATTATTCGCAGGATAAAATAGCTACAGAATCGAGCAACTTAGTTATCGGCAGGAGGAGCGGCCGATCTATTTGTGATTGTGTGTTAGAAACAACGCATGGGAAAAGGGGAAGTCTTTGCTTTACTGTCTTTATCAATAATGTGTGTAAAAGTTCTGAATAAAAGATTTTAGAAATATGTAAAAATATAAGTATTAATAACTGTAATCAATGCGTTTTATTCTTATTTATTATTCAACGAATATTATGAATTTTCGATTTTAGACGAACATTCTACATTAAGTTCTCCCCGTAGTGGCAGTATGTAAAATATAGAAGCAATACATTGTAGGGTTTCCAGATATTAATTTGATAAATGAATCGAGAAAACGAGTCATTTTGATTTCAGTATGTTGCGGCTTCGAATAGTTTAATTCATGTATATTTTGATTGTTGCTTTGCATAAAATCTCAACCTGCAAATCAGATTTTCCATCAGTATAGCCAGTCCAGCAAATAATATCGCCATCATCACGTGATACATATCCCGGGTATGCCTTTCATTCTGTTTACATTAACCACAACAATTTTCTGCACTTTGTTGACATTCAAAATCTAATAACTAGATTTGTTCCATTTGCATATCATCGTCATAGTGCTTTTTAAGATTTAAGAACGCAAATTAGCATCTTTACTGCATTTTGCCTTAAGCACGGGCGGATTTAGGATTTCATCGAAGGGCGTGGTTCAAAAGAGTACGTACATGTATACTATGTTGGTCGTTTCTTTATGTTTCTTTGAAAATATCTTGCTTATAATATCTTAAATTTTTGCGGCCAAACCGTAGTGTAAACTCGCTAAAACTGTCCTTGCTGTAGGGTTGAAAATTTATAATTTTGTACCATTTCGCTAAACATTACAATTTCAGTGTGAGATGATAAGATGTAAAAATGAAAGAAAAATGGCCCAAATGATTCGAACGAATGTATAGGAGACTGTTGGATTAATTCTTTTTGCTACATCTATAGGGTATATCCGTTTGGGGGGAAAAGTTCTGCATTAGCGTTATTCATCATTCACAAGTTATTTACTGCTATGACCAATGAAATATATTTGCATGTACACATGTATATACATGCATTCACATCAAAACGACTTTTAGGTAATGTAAACTTTCATTTTAATGTTTAAACGAATATTCTTTAATGAATTAATAGATTTTTTAAAGGGCTACTAATTATGCACTATTTAGATTGTGAATTTACATGTACATGTATATTCTCTACCTGGTATGGAATCCACCAATAAATATTTACGTGTTGTACATAGTTTTGGTTTGGTAGTGCATTCCTTTCTTTTATGAAGCGTTTTATTCCATAGGCGGTTAGCCTGGTTGCATACTTATTTGCATATTGTATGGTCTTGTTGCAACATGCAGTAGTGCGTGGGGTTTTTTTTGTTTGTTCCACGAACGGTTACCCTATTTATATATTGTTTAATTGCAATTTGTTTGCTTTGCATGCAATGACACTGTGTAAGTTATTTTGTTCGATTTTGTCATTATTATTTTGACAGATGACCAACATGCATTTCATTGTAGGGAGATTGGGGCAAACAAACATAGATATCAAAACCGATGATTCTCGAATTTTCCCTGTCACTTTTCTAGTAAAGTTATGTTGATTGTTGAATAAACGAGCGATGAATTCTATGAGCCTGTATACATGTAAAAACTTACTATATCGATTTCCAGGTTGTACCTCTGTAGTCCAGAAAGTATCTTTGGATGGCGCTAAACCTAATGCGTATGCTAACAGTGACGACACACCAATCCGCCATTGTTCACCGCCCGGGGAATAGTCGTCACTTACTCGTGCCTTCAAAGAAGTAGACAAACTTTCTTTTCAATAGATTATGCTTCTATGTAGAATACATGCATCTGATCGTCATACTACATCGCTGTAAGGGATCAATCAAAATCTTAATCTCCCCCTAGATCTACATATTAACGACATCGCAATACGTGGAAGCATTTGTACGGCCCAAAGTCATGAACGAATAGAACTAGAACGAATATGGATGAACGTTTTTGGAAGAAACCAAAATGCAGCTCTATTGTTTTTTTTTTTTTTTAGTTATCCTGAATTAATTTTTTTAACAAATAGAAGTTATAAAATATAATAATCATGGTTGCTTTTCTCCAAATGGAAAGATGTATTTACGTTGAATCAATAACTTTTAATAAAATTGTGATTAATGATTACTTGTGTAACTTGTGAGAGGGTGAGGGACTGCATAGCGTGCCGTGGGTTTGACATACAGTACTGAATATAGATATCGTTAGCTTTCGCTGCTTTGTTCATCTGAGTCAACCACATCTCCCCAAGAGTCAGGTTAGTTTTTAACGCCGTTATTTTGTCAAGTTGGACGTTCAACCAATCCTACAGAAGCAAGAATTAAAAATTACAGAACGAGTATTCTAGACTTGAAAATGTCACAGCGAAAAATTGTTTTTACATACCTGTTCGTACATAACAAGACCCCAGGTTAGTGTTTTGTTCAGTAGATCATTCCAGAAATTCTAAAAATGGGAGTATGTCTAAAATATGTTAAAATGTCAACGAAATCAATAGGAAAGAAAAAAAGCAATCAGTTTTAGAGATGATTTTTGAATTAGGTTTACGGAAAGAAAATAAACAGGGTTAATAACCTGTTAACCTATATAATTTAATTACTATGCATATATGAAGATATAGTCCTATAGTAGTAATATTTACTTGTTATGCCCTATCTACTATAAACACGTACCTGTTCAATGGGCAAAGCACCAGAGTCTTCAACTATGAAGTCATACTCTCCACCATTTTGTTTGGCATAAGAGGTATCTTTAGACCTATGTATGTATATATATATATATATGTACAACTCAAAATTTGATAAGGATCATAGATCTTTTTCTGTTTAAAAAATCAATAACTGCATAACTGGCAATATTGTGTCCAAAAATTAAAAACGTCTTCGACCAAACTTGCCAAGCATTCCGTATTGATAAAAGTTCAAACGCTCATAGTTATTCCTTCAAAATATATGTTTATCAATTTGTTTTAGTAAGTTAGTGGTAAATACCCACATAATAACCTAGGTGTCCTTGTCAATTTTGAGTAGTACTTTTGAAATGTACTCCGATCAAGTACATTCAGAATTGACTCGACCGCCTATCTCTCTATCTTGGACAAAATAAACGAACAGTGATTAATCTCGTAAGTCCTAAATAGAATACAAAAACAAGAGTTGGGCAAACACGGACCCCCCCCCCCCTGGACACACCAGAAGTGGGATCAGTACCTAGGAGTAAGCATCCCCTGTTGACCGGTCACATCCGCCGGTGAGCCACAGTCTTGATCAGGTAAACGGAACAATCCGTAGTCAAATCAGTGGTGAAAAACGGCTTAACAATTGCTATGAAACACATCCGACAGCATTTACAGTATATAAAATATTTAAAAAAATCATCAGTTAATGGATACAATATTCTATTCAATGCGCAATCTGGTTTCCAACCAGGCGACTATGCAGTTAATCAACTTGTTGAAATCTCCACATTATACCAATCGATTTTGACAACGTCAGAGACATGGGGTTTGTATTGTGTGATGCACGTATGTCCAAATCTTTCGACAAGTTTTGTTATAAAGGCTTACTGTACAAATAAAAAAAAAAAGGTTTTGGTGGCAATATATGATGGTTGAAAAATCATAGAAATGGAAGGAAGCAGATAGTTGTCTTTACGGTGTTCGATCAACCATAGAACTATTAATCTTAGTGTCCCGCAAGGCTCAGATTTAGGCCTATTCATATTCCTATTATATATCGATCACTAGTGGACTAGTGTATGACATTAGATTATTTACGGATGACACATATTTAGTTGAAATAATTGAGAAAAATATTTTTGAAGCAACAGCGTTAATGTCTTAGGATTTAGAAAAATTCAAGCAATGGTTAAGTTTAACCAAATAAACCAACTAATGTTACAGTAGACTTTACCGAAAAAGTATTGACTACTCAAATATCAGATTTGGACTGAACGGGTCTACAATTAGCAACAATTACTTGTATAAATATTTAGCAGTTGTATTTCAGTCAGATGCTACATGAAAAATACATATACAAGAAATTTAGGCAAAAGCTTGTTTACGACTCGGCGTAAAATTCTAGAACAAAATTGTATGATCACTGGATTATGAAAATTGAATGAACAAAGAGGAAAACAAACCAGTCTTAATTTACAAGATAAAATATAGTTTTCAATATTATAGAATACATTTTATTATTGTATGCAGAATTAGGTCCACGTTTGAATAATGCGTAACAGTAGGAAGTTTTATTGATACAAATTATTATAATTCAACAAAGCTCACCAGTATCGATTATGAAGAGCCAACAAGGAGTATGTATGGTTGTAGAAATATCTGTAAACATTAATGCAAACATTAATTGATAATTATTATAATACTTACATTCCCCATGGTTTTGATATCTTTATTTAATGTAATGATACATTGCGCGTGTAAATATAGAACTATGTGTACTTAATAAATATAGTACAGGTACGTCTATTCGAACGGCTGGAAATCCGACAGAAAAGAAATTAGAATGTAAATATCAGAAAAACTTTTGAAAATATGCATATGAGATATGAATTTTGATGCGTTTCAGAAGTATGGCGGCGTGAAACTCCACAGCTCATAACCTAATGTGTGTGTGTATATGTGTGTGTTCATAGTTAAGCAATATTACAGAGCAACGACTCATTTTCAATGCTAAGAACGTCTCACCCGAAGCCACGAGGAAAAACGTCATTACGTGGTTCCCATAACTTGACTCCACCAGATAATCCTTTATAATACCACCATGAATCGAACTGGAAGTAGCTAAAATCAAAAGGAGCTCGAGTAAGAAAGCCCATATAGCAATTGTGAATTTGTCATCTCCCCCAAAGAAGAATCAATATCAAATCATACTTAAAGAATGGTATGGTCTTATTTATTAGGTCCATCATCGTCTGTTCATAATTCTTCGCTGGTTCTGTTTTGTAATAGTAATATGCACCTGAAAAAAATAATCATGGTTTGCACTTATTTTTCTAATGGAATGATGGATTGATGAATCCTGCATGATCATCTACGTACAAGGTAGTAATTCAAGTTGTATGGTACAAGTTTTTCCACCTTGTAAAAACCATAGCACGTATTTATTTATGAGGCTGTACAATATGCAATACGTTATTTATTAAATCGGTGTTTACAAAAAACTGTCATTTCAAGCGACAGTCACTTAGTTTGTTTAGACATTCAAATGTAATTAAAACTAGAAACACTTTGAGTAAAACTCACAAAGGATACCCCCGCCACCCACATATCTTTTTGCTCACACGAGTCACTGAAGCTTGAACAAAGGAGATATGACCCTGACACAAATCCATGTTAAAAAAACCTATAAGTTTGACCTTGAGATCAAGGTTATACAGAGGCCATGAATGTAAGTGACACATCCTTTCATGGTGATACACTCACATGCCAAATATAATTCATGTTAGAGAACTTATACCTTTGACCTTGAGGTGAAAAGTCAAGGTCATATGGTCAAAGGTCATATATAGGTCATGAATGTATGCAATACATCCTCTCATATTGACACACCCATATGGTAGATTGGTATGCATACGTCAAAGAACAAAGAAGTTCTGGCCTAGACACGAATCAACACACGCAGACAGACAGACAAGAGAGTACATGACACACACGAAATTGGCGAAGTAAACAATGTGTTAATCATAGCCCCAAAAACATATATACAAAGTCGAGTGTAGGGCAACACGGAGCCCCGACAAAATTTGTGATTGTGTTCCAACGTGCGCATGGGAAATTAAAGGGGAAAGTGTTTAGTGTTTCAAGAAATTGAATTTATCAATATTAGTAAAAGTTTTGAATAAAGAGTTTCAGAAATATGTATAAATCAAAATATGAATAACTGTTATCAATGCGTTTCATTATTATTCAACGAATTTTATGAATTCACAACTTCAAAAGAAGTTTTTACAAGTACTCCCCCAAGTGGCAGTGTGTAAAATATAGAAGCAGTTTCTTATGGGGCATCTAGGTATTAATTCTATAAATGGATAGATAATAACAAGTTATTTTGGTTTGAACATGTAGCGACTTCAAATATTTTAAATATTGTATATTTTGATTGCTGCTTTGCGTTAAATCTCATTCTGCAAGCCAAATTTAGTCAGTACATCCAGTCCAACAAATGGCATCGCCATCATCATGTGACACAGATCCGGGTTATGTCTTTCAACTAGAACACTGACGTTTCTGCTATTTTTTTCTACATTCAAATCAAATGATTGTATATTTGCCCCATTTGTCCATCTTCAAGCTGATGCGTTTACATTTTCGAAATCAATTCTCAGCTGCAATCTAGCTAAAAATGGCCGGAGTTGAAGGGTATGGACAATATATAGGGGACAAGAGTATCTCTGTATGTTTCTTTGGAAATAGAATTTTAGCGGCCGATTTAATGCTTTGCATCAAAATTATCTTGTATTGCTATTGTACCGTGCTATACGTTTAAGAATTATAAAGTACCTCTCAGTACTTCGTTGTTTTACACTCCCTTCAGACCTAATTTTAGACAGTTGCATTAGAAATTGTATACAATGTACTTGAGATTGGGATTCCTCTTAGCGCGTGAGGCTATTCATAGACACGAACGCCGCTCAGCGGCAAATGTACATGTATTTAATGGGTTTTTTCAAATCTCAGAATTTCTTTTATAGGGCGAACGGAAAGGCGTAATTTGACGATATTTTAGCGGCTGGATATAAACAACTACACGTGGTAACGGATTAATTTACGAGGATGGCTTTCTCTATCCTTTATTGGGTAAATTATGTGTCGGGAACCAAAAAAACTGCATCAAAAGTCAGATTTGGCGGTAAAGGCAGATCATGTTCGATCCCGAACATAACTATGTCCAGGGAAGAGTTCAAGTGAGTATAAGAGACCGAAGTTACCACGTCAGTATAAGTTACACATCGGAGGTCGAATTTACATGATATAAATTACTTTTCTCTCATAAGCCATTCCGCCATGTAATTCTCTAAATGATGTACATGTAGGTCTACCCCTGTCGTCGGAACCCACGGGTTTGTTGAATGCAGTGTAATGTTCCCCATGAAATTATCTGTATTTTTTAGAACACGCACAGAGGGGCAGACCTACATCATTTGATAATTACATGGTTTATGAAATATTATTTATATAGTACATAAAATAAGGAAAAATATAAAAAAATATTTTTTTTATTTTCTCTGCATGGTTGTTATAAACTTGTTTGAAGGTATTCATCTTGTTTCTTCCTGTAATAGGTCACATTGGGGGACAACCATACAATTTGTGATAGCATATGTGATTGTGCAAATGGTCAAGACAAATGCCACCACAAGGCACCTCTCCTTTTATATGGGTATGAAATGTGAAAATATGCACACTTAGATTTTTCATCAATTTGAAAATAGTAATTAAACTTCATTCAGTATTGTTTTTAGTTATAAGAATGTGAGTAAGACTGATGTGAGGGCGTCATGGATCCAGCATACAAAAAAGCACTACCAAAGAAAACAACAACTATGGATGAGCTTTTTCCACCTTCACAAAAAGTGGCCATTTACAGGTATTCACCATATTATAAAGAGAGTAGACAAAATATCTGAAAATATTAGATTTTACAAAAACCTGACAGGTTTCATTTGAATTGGCAGTTGAAATATTTATCATAGAACTTATCATAATCATTGATAATCAAATTCATTCTTTTAAAAATCTTTTTATGCTGACATTATGGCTGTAGTGTAAAATATCATACTTCAGATGTCCCATGGATGTTTTCATGTATATATTATTGAATTATTTTTTTTTTTGCATAGTTCTAAAGTTTTGGGTTCAACAGATCGAATTACTTTGTTCTGTTAGGACAACATCAAGACCAGATGATGATGCAGATGTTGCTTTCCTGTGTGATAAACTTACTGATCTTGGTCGATTTTCAGGTTTAAGATTAAGTTTGAAAAAACAAGAAATGTTTGAGAAACATACATGCCCCCAATGCCGTGCACAGATCAAAACGGCTATTCATGTGCAAGGAACTATACACTTTGTACTTTGTACATATATAAGGCAAAAATAATCATCAATAAACATTTGACCTTCGACCATGTGACACTGAAAATCAATAGGGATCATCTACTCCTCTAAGGGCAGCCCCTGTACCAAGTTTGTTTGATATCAAGCAAAGGAGTCAAAAATATTGAGCGGACAGCACATAGTCTACAGACTGACCACTTGACCTTAGACCATGTGACCTGAAAATCATAGGGATTCATTACTCTCTAAGGGCAACCCCTGTACCAAGTTTGGTTGAATATCAAGCAAAGGGGTCAAAAGATATGAGCGGACAGCACATAGTCTACAGACTGACCACTTGACCTATGTGACCTGAAATCAATATAGATCACTACTCTCCTAAGGGCAACCCCTGTACCAAGTTTGTTGATATCAAGCAAGGGGTCAAAATATATTGAGGTGGACAGCCACAGTCTACAGCGGACCACTGTGACCTTGGACCAATGTGACCTGAAAATCAATATTGATCATCTACTCTCTAAGGGCAACCCCTGT
>CAJDSM010002195.1:0-21293 GCA_903981925.1 Ostrea lurida
TGACTGACAGTGGTACCTAGACCAGGTAAATCTGAGGGCGGTGGCTTATTTCCTTGGTCTTTAAAAGCCCTTATATTCAGGAGCTTTGCCCCCTGGGCCCTTACTTGGACTCCATCCCATACCTTTAGCCTATTGGTCCCCTCTTCCAAAGCCCCACCCCCCTTCTGACAAATCCTGGATCCACCCCTGGGTTTTTCCTTCATTGATGGCAAAGCTGCAAGTGATGTATGAAATCAATGGAATATTATATGTGGTCTGTGGAGTATCTACAAGCTCTGTGTTACACACACTAATGGACCCGATGCTGTAACACACACTAATGGAACCGATGCTGTATACCTTCTGGCAATGAATTGTGAAGGGATAATAACCCTATACTACTTGCTGAGCTCCACATATAATGCAATACGCACAAATGATGAAAAAAAAAAATCAGTAAATCTTACTCTAACAGCAGCAGTTTCCCTGCGTAGTTCTTGGATCACTAAGACTAAGGCCTCGGGATTTACACCATTTTCACACAGTCGAACACATGTTGCCAAAGTCTCAGCATCAAGACCGGTGTTCAAAAGTTTTGAAATTTCCAAAAGTGCTACAAAACAAACAGATTGTTCACCAAATATATGTAACAAGCATTTTGTTATGTATTGCGTAACAATTCATTTCTCCTACTGATCCCAGTTCAAGTTGTTTGAGTAATAATTTACGGGAATAATCCGATATCAACAGTTAGGTATATGACATAAATTTTGACATACATTGTATAATCATAAACAAAAGGCCCATGGACAACATCACTAACCTGAACACTTTGCTTCAAAGAGAAGAGCAAAAGTTTGGGATTTACAATGTGTTTCTATTCAAAGGTATGGACTAAAGTTAACCTCTGTCATCTTCCAATACCCATAAATGAACAATTCATCAATAAAAAAATAAGACAGAAAATCATATATGACAGACTCACAGTGTCAGAGGTAATTTCGATCACAGTTTTGGTAATTTTGGCGATTAGAGGTAAATTCAGAGATTCTAAATACAGTTTTGAAGATTTTATCATTCTTCTGTGTTATTCTTATTACCATAAATTTAATACAGATATTTTCTGGTTTTCTTTTTTTGTTTTTGTTTTGAATTTGATCTAAATGATGGGTGTGCACAAGGCTGACTAATCGAGAAGAAAAAATTGAAACATGCAGTTCTGCCGCCTAATTCGATTTATGAATGAAGTATACCACCTATCAACCCTTTACTAAAGTTACGTCCCTTGACCGCCATTTTGCGGACAAAAAGTTCGTATTTTCCTTACGATGGGCCTTTGTAACTTTTCGTATCTGTAACTTTGATCTTTGATATTTTTTGATAAAGATGCCAGTAAACTACGATAATGCCCCAAGGTGGGGCAACCCATAAACTGTATTGAAAACACTTAATATATTTCGCTTATAATTCATAGTCTGTAACCTCTTTCATATGGTAGGATAAAGAAAGAAATCTTGATTTTTGCCGATTGACCTTGGCCTGACCCTGCAAAGGGCGTAACTCGCCTGTGAAGGTTTGATACGTCTGATTTATCAAGCGTTAATATATATTGTTAATTGAACCTCGCTCAAACGGTTAGCACTGTTAAAACATTAAGGTAGCTCCACTCACCAACATTTTAAGTTAATGAATTCGTTTAAGCACCTTTCATGCAGCACAGTTTCGCCATCGAAAAAATTAATACAATATTTTCTATGATTTTATTGTTTTTCCCGAATAATGAAAAAGTTGTTTTCTTTGCCAAAAAGAGATTCTAGAGTCCAAATTTTTGCTGTGATTTGATGGTGAAATAGTTGAATGGTCATATAAAACATGTCTGTAAAAGACTGCAGATTTTTAAAAAATAAAAATATTATCATGAATATTGAAAATTATATCATTTGTTGATATTTTTACAATCTGATGGATTAAATATTAAAAAACATGTCACTTAGAAATAGGATATATGGAGGAAATATATGTAAAAGAAAATTCGAAATGAAATCTATAGCCAAAAACTTTAGATATAATCTGCAATTTTTCCAAATTTTGCAACCAAGCCCCGCATCGAAATTACACAAAAAAAGTCATAGAGCATTGTAATAAGAAAAACTGCATTCCCTTGATGTAAAATGGGTTTGCACATTAAATCATTTATAAAGGAAAGTAAAATACTAAATTCTTGACGAAAATGTCCATTACAATTACCAGTAATAATTGATTAGTTCAGTAATTTCTATCGAATTTCGACCGGGATCGGTCTTTTTTCTCTCGCAGTGAATAAATCTGAAATATAGCGATCATATCTGAAATTAAGGACATTTCATTTTCAATTTCGTTTTAAATATACTTGCTCTAACAGTTCTTTCTTTTTAATTAACTGTTTTTTTGAGATTTCTATCCATAGCATTTAAAAAATATCAACAAATAGCGGTTATTCAATATTCAGTAAATATTTTTTCTCAAAAAAAATGCATATAAACTTCTATCAGGAAGTCTTTTAGGAGTTTTATAGATTATTCATATCAATTTATCCATGCACCAAATCACAGCGAAATTTGCTACTAGAATCCTATTGTATGCAAAACACATTTACGTTCATTCTGGAAAAAATCACAAAAAAAAGTTACTATCTATAAAAAATTTGGAGAACGTGTATACTTTTCGAAGTTGAAACCATAGCTCCTGTGAAATGTTATTAATAAACGCAATCATGAAATAAATGTTGATGTACAGTATTGAGTCTTCTCTAAATTAGAAGAGTGCTAAATTGATGATATAAGCAGAAAATTTGTAACAAGCCTCTGTGATTGTGCTTAATGCATCTTCGCATACCTCAGGGGCATGTGTAGAAAAAAAGTCAAGAATAAAAAGTAAACACCCGCCTAGCCCTAGGAAAAATACATTTTTCTTGGGATGATCTTGCATTTTTTTCTACCAAACTCCTGCTGCACGTACTTAAAACTTGGTTTGCATTCCTAAAGCAAAATGTTGAAGTATTAATCTAAATCAATTTCAAAATAAAAATAAATCAGATAAATAATTAAACATGCATAACTGTCCAATGCTTTCCTTGGACGCGGACGGTTTTCGCTTTGCGGAGTCCGCATCTTCGAGTTTGAAACTGTTAATGCGTACAACGAATTATGCGATTTTAGAAGGCGGGCGGGGTCAACTTTTTTGCATATTACTCTTTGGCTTTAAATAGTAATTTAAAAATAAATATTTGAATCACAATTTCTTATAACATATTTCACTGATATTAAACTATTTTCTTTTCTCTCTATAGTCACCTTAGCATTTGCAGAGAGATTAGCTTAGGAATAAGAAAAAGTCGGTCATGCCAATTTAATGAACAAATATAAATACAACAACAAACTCCAGAGAGCTTCTTAGACCGACATAATGAGAAGAGAGAAAGAGAGAGAGAGAGAGAAGAGAGAGAGGAGAGAGAGTGACGAGACGGAGAAGAACGGAGAGAAGAGAGAGAGAGAAGAGATGAGAGAGATAGCAAATGTTCACAATTCTTTTAAAATTTATTTCCATTTGGGTTGGAATCTATTTTCTATAGAAGGAGTATTAGAACAATCATGATACCGGTACTGTTCTCACACTAACGACATGGAATAGTTCTGCATGAAAAACCAATAGTTGTTCGTATTCATATGCAAATCCTCTGTGGCTTCAAACGAAATGTTATAGAATGTCAGTAAATGCTATTTGTCCAAATTTTGGAATACCACACAGTCAAGATATAGACAAATTAATATTGGATTAGTTAATGCAGAGCAGTTGGTGATCCAGGATTTGGTCCAAAGCGACGGGGGGGGGGGGGGGTGGGGGTGGGAGCCAATAGCATAAGGTCTGGGATGAAGTCAAACGGGAGCCCAGAGGGTAAAAAGCCTCTCCGGAGTTCCGGGTTTTAGAGTTTAGAGGTTAATTTAGCCTAAGATATGCCTATGATATACATAGTGATTAGTTTGCCCCCCCCTCTAAATCCGCCACTGCAGGAACGTCGAATCAAGATATCATGCACATATGCTTGCATGCATATCTTGATTCAGACTTGTCGAACTGAAAGCAATATTTTAGAGAGGTATGCAAATATAAAGTGAGGCCACATATATATAGGTCTGTCTCTTTTGCATAAGCACAGGATGATACTCTGCATTCCAAACCCTAAAAAACTCATTATCTATTTTGACGTATATTTAGAGCATTTTACAAAATAGCACAAAATTTTGGAAACTGAATATGCACCTCATTTAAATGTAAAAAACCCAAAAATTCTATATTCATACATTTGTTGAAATCATGTTTGTTATTCGTTACTTTAATTTATGTCCTATTGTTATAGTTGCTCATTGTTATAATTGTATTGTATTGTATTGCACACAGGCACTTGACGTTTTAAATAATTTGAAAAAAAAAATCTTCCGATCCCGTAAACAATAATAGTATTAGTTTACGCGGAAGATTTTTTTTTCTTCAAATATATTGTTAAAACGTCAAGTGCCTGTGTGTATTCATAATGCAATAAATTTAAATACGAAATCAACAAGCGTAATTACGAATGTATTCCCTCTTGGTACTAACGTACCGGCTTACGTTCAAAGATAACCTGTATTCTTATCTTCTGTAGGAATAAGTTTCAAAATTTTGCCTAGTGCTCGCCCATCTAGAAATTGCGAAATATTGTATTATCTCGACCTTTGTACACTGGGATTTTCCAGAGAGCTATATTGTGCCAAAAACAATAGAATATTCATAGCTATTATAATGAAGTTGACAGTAAGCGGTGAGTACTCAATCATACGGCATAATTAGTATTTCTATTTATCAATTATAATTAGGAGTCACAATATTATGTGCTTATTAAATCATATTTTTTCTGTCGTTTTCTATTGCAGTTGTGTTGTTAATATTCTCCCTGCAAAAGCCGACTGAAGGTAAGTGTTGATTCAAATGAAAAATGATATACATGGTCATACATGCCTTTTAAGAGAGTCAGAACTAAAGGATGTGATCCACAGCCTGGACCGGCTTCAACAGGAAAATAAGAGTCCCAGTGGCACTTCTCCGGGGTAAATACGAGGTACAGTGTAGGCGCAGAGTCGAAGCCCACCACAGAAAAGCAGCAGGGTACAAGTGCCCGCCTAGATAAAATCGGGGTAGTGCGGATCGTATCCAGAAAGGAAAGTCCCGGGCGAAACGGCAATCGCCACCATTCCACCGCCACTTACGTCCAAAGGCACCGAGGGATCCTGTTTGTTTGGGTACTGAACATCCCTAGCCCACTCCACCGTAATTATGACCGGGCAGATACCCAACGGGCTGTCCCTCAGCTCCATAGTCTGGATTTCCCAATGAACATCCTGCGGTGTCAAGACCCATAGGGCTTCTTCTCCTGGGTCTCAAATGCCAGGTACATGGCGCTCAAACTCAACAACAACACCCTTTACAAATCCTTCTTGCAACATCGCAACTCGATTCAAGGGTCTCACCAGGCAGACCTGAGAGGAATTCCCACTAGCTTGGCAAGTGCGAGGCATCAGTACAATCTCAGAGAGCCTCTGAATGCTAGGTTCCACCATACAATCTGCCAACTCCCTATCGAAGTGGGGAGGGCATAGACCTACGGAAATGGCGAGAACCAACCTACTGAGTCAACAACACCTCATTCTCGTCTTGGGATTCCGCTCTGTCAAAGGTTATCTGTATCTTCTCTCCCCAATGGAGGGAATGCCATGCTCCAGGTTCAGTTTCACCTTACATCCTAGCAGGAAGTTTACACGAAGGTACATGGAGTCCTCAGGAGCTGCGATACACGTCAACTCTTGGACATTCTCCTCCACTTGAATAGAGAAAGGGCTCACAATGAATCCACTCACATGGGCATCTGCGCCGACTTGCATCAAAGTGACATGTCGCTTGACCGGGGGCTTGCATGCACTAAGCTGCACTTCTGATCCCAAGCACGCTCGCCTTGCAGCTCCAGTATTCCACCATGCCTCTGCAGGTAGGTTCTGAACCCGTAAATGCGCTGGGTATCCCATTGATGGCCTCATCTGCCCAATGGTGATGCACCGATCTCATTCCCCTGGAATCTCTATCTGGGGCATCCTTCCCGAGTCCATTCACCCTGGTTCCTCGGGTCCACTCCCCTGATTCTTTGGGTGATTAAACTCCAGCCCAACCTCCGGGCTGCTACCGCAATCCATATCCTCCCTACTGTCCACGGAAAAGGTTGGTTCCTTAAAACACATACGCCTGCGCTTCCTCCGGCGCCCTGGTTTCGTGTAAAAACGTCTCTTCCCTGTTATGGGTGTCTGGTCATTGGGTTTTATAAACAGGGGGCAATACACAAACAGTCTTTTTAAGGGGCACCAGTTGATTTTTGGCATGCAGCGAGAAGGCTTCTCCTGACTAGTGGACATTTTGTAGGTGTCAAACCTATCACTGACTCCGGACGATGACATAGAACCACCCTTCAACATTAGGGCTTTAGAGCGACGCTGGGGCTGGCTGTCACTCGTTGTAGAAGGTGCCGTCAGCTCCTTGTGCCCCTCCTAACTTCTGGTACCAGGGCACTTCTAAGAGAAATGCAAAAGTTTTGCCGCACTTTAAACAAGTCGGGAAAGTCCGTCCTGCATGGAGTTGTGTACCGCGGCCTGGGTGAGATTGTCCGAGGCGCCGATATGGAGAACGCCCTGGACGCATTTACTTTCCCTCAGAATGTGTTGCATTCTATCCAACAACTCTGAGAATATTCCTGGAGAAGTGTCCCTTGACCCTGCCCCCTCCCCATTTAACACACTTTCGTCTTTAAGGAGCAATTCCGACAAGAATGCTGGAATAACTGCATCAGATCTACAGCGTTGGGCTGCCCGTCCAGAGCATAAAGCACTGCTACACAGTCCTCTGCTCCATGACCTAACTGTATCACTGATTGGGAATGAACATCAGGTAGAGCCGGGAATGCCCGGGTTGCCAAAGTGAGTATGAGGACCCAGACCTCTTGTAAGATTTTCCAGGTTTTCTCCAAGACTGATCGAGGTTGGGTGATATCTCCAGTAGCAGAGCGTAATAGTCACTGGAGGCTCCCTCCAGAGAGAAGCAGAAGTGATCATGCTGCTCATCTTTCATTCACTGTTGACTGAGGACCAGCCTAACAAATTTCATGTAAAGGCAAAAATAACGAACAGTGATCAACCTCGTAAGTTCCAAACAGAATACAAAACAAGAGCTTGGCAAACGTGGAGCCCTGGACCCCAAGAACGATTTCCAACTTATCTTGCCATCATAACGCAGATCCTTGCATCTCGTCTCATTACGCATCAGAGGGAAATAGATGCTAGCCGGTTTCGCCGCCTGTGTGGGGTAAGCTGGGCATACGGATATGGGGCAGTTGCTACCCGAGGAAACTGCTCAGGCGCTGTTGCCCCCTCGGGGTGCAGAAATCCCTGCATCCCCCTCCCCATCCCTTCCGGATTGGACAGGCTGAGCGTAGTAAGGTACTGGGGAGGTCACTGATGACATCTGGGGTCCGCCATAGCCCGGGGGGGGTGGCACTTCCACCATATACTAATAGGTAGGGACGTGCCGCCTGGAATAGGTATCCTTTTTTCCATTCAGAATATATGACAAGGTATAGAAATCCGCATGAAATATATGATAAGGTCATTAATATTTGCTCAATGAATTATATGAATAGCCTTCTAATCTGCAGCTGATGAAGCTGATAAATCTTACACAAGTAAACATAGTTAATACGGTTTTAATTAGTTATTATGACAGACCAAGTTGATGGCGTTGATTAGAAAGGAACTTATATGACTACTTTGTCTATCCTGTATTTGTTATATAAGCAGCAGTCCCATGACTGTCATATGGGAAAAAGGTCACAGTTTGAACAGAAAATTATATGAAAAGGTATAACAATTCTCTCAAATCTAAATATATGAAAAGGTGTAGTTCTGTGATGTCAGCGGCACGTCCCTACCATAAAATTAGAAGTGCCCCCCCCCCCCCGAGGCCATAGCACTGGGTATAGTTTGCTATCAAATGAATAGTTCTACATACCCCTGAGTAGGGGCCGGCAGGCGAACTTCTTGTCACCCAGATTGTGGGTGCGGCATATGGGGGTCCTGACTGTGCGTTGGTATCTGCCTGGTGAACGGATGCACAGTTGCTCTAGCTACATCGATAGCCGTGTGCCCTGGCGTCTATACATATATTTGCTCAACAGAGAACACTGTGCATTTGCGG
Organism: Ostrea lurida; assembly: GCA_903981925.1. NCBI lineage: Eukaryota > Metazoa > Mollusca > Bivalvia > Ostreida > Ostreidae > Ostrea > Ostrea lurida. Next base: position 8,287 of record CAJDSM010002195.1, read on the forward strand.
TGGAAATTGTGATAGAGAGTAACTGTGTGATCATTTCTAATATTATTGATGTCAAACTGACTTTATTGATTACTTCTTTACACCTGTTTATGATACCAATATCATTTAAGCATTTTTTTTGGTCTATTAATTCCCTCCTCCCATCATTGGATATTGATTTTTTTTCCAAAAGTATTGTATGATGTGAAGGATTGTTAAAACAAAATACCAGTGCGTACTTTCTCAATTGATAAAAATAACTTTAAATCATCAAACTATGACTTTTCATCACTTTGGTATATGCTTCTTCTTTTTTTTTAAATGGCCGCCATTCCCGCCATTTTAGATTTTCGGGTTGTGTCTACTTCTGAAAATGCTTGTAATGAACTAAGTTACCACCATGCCAAATTTCATGCTTTTACCACCTCTTGAGCAATTTTGTCAAAAATCTGCAGAAATTGCCTGGACTATCTAGAGATGGTGCAGTGGGTTGGATTTAGACAATGAATATCCTGTTGTTTCAGGTCTTCAGTGCTTACGCTGTTCCGATACCTTTGAACCTCGTCTGTGTAATCGCCTAGAAACCTGCAACAAAGGGGAGGTGAGAATGTATCTACAAAAGATAATGAGGATTACTAATTCAAGCACGTATTTTATTACTTGCTGCTGATATTATGCAAAATCAATACATTTTAAAGTAAGACTAATTTTTTTAAAGTTGTATGCCAGACGATATGCAATAACTTTTGTCGTGTTTGTAGGTGTGTGGAGTACGGCTGTACCGCACTGACAATGGAGATACGGGCTTCTGGACAGGATGTATGTCTTCTCTAGTGAGTAATGAGGGATATTTACATCTCCTATGTTTTTACCTTTGATATTGTAAAATAAGTTTTAAAAACACGTGAGGGAATGAACAGCAACGCTTCACGTACTCCACTGTGACGTCAGAATACTTTTCGTGAAGCATTGACGCGCATCATGATGTGTTCTGGTTACTTACTTAGGCCCATAGCCCTTGGTTGACGGCTTAGGCCATCGAACACACCTCGTCAGCGCACTCGGTTCTGGGCTAATCTCCTTGCTCCTGTCCAGCTGATCCCATGTTTTTGTTTACCTACATTGAATTTACTAGTATACGTTCGTTTAAAGCAGATTTTTTCATATTACAAATTCATTCTGAACACAATTAAACAGTTCCTAGTGATTATCACATCTCATTTTGTTTTAAACATGGTTTTTTCTGTGAAGCAATCTCTTATGTAAACAAAAAACAGACTCGAGCCTTGTTTACATAGTGAAGAATTGTAAGTGATGTATCTCACTTGTAACTCAACAAATGATGTTCAAATTTTTGCTGACCATCACAAATACACTAAGTGAGCATTGTAAACATTAAAAATGGAAATCTAAAATATGAACATTTTTAGCTCAGAACGTGTCCATGCCCCTTTAAGTCATCATTTCACTATTCTACGGTCGCTATAATGACCTTGTTTGCGATTACAAATTATCACTAAGTCATTGTTGTACTGATTTGTTTCATACCCTTTGTTAGACTGTCATTTTCCTATAGATTGACTACGGGTAATCCCGTTTACTTTATTTCGACTACAGGCTCACGGCGGGTGTGACCGGTCAGCAGAGGATGCTTACTCCTCCATGGCACTTGACCCTACCTTCGCTTTTGTCGGAGGTCCGTGTTGCCCTACACTCGATTTTGTATATGTTTTTTTGGATTATGGATTATGATTACGTTTGACACAATGTTACTTCCCTTTTTGTATGGTCTGGACGTATCTACGTGTTCTGGTGCTATTTCATATTTTCATGTATTTGTTCAAATTAAATTTTATATCTTAAACAAGATTAACCTCGTACAGATCTAAACCTTGCAGTTATTGTTTGAACCACAACGACAGTGCTCCCCTTTACACGGAATATGTTCCTGATACGTTTGACCATTTCAGGATTGTGGAAAAACTATCAACAGAACTGTGATCCACCCAAAACGAGACGGATCCACCAGTATCAATGGCCAGATCCTCTGTACAGAGTGTTGTGTGGGGGATCTTTGTAACAGTCAGGGGTGCGGGGCTGTGGGTGAGTACTTAATGGCACGATTCTCTGTTCAGAGTGTTATGTGGGGGTCTATGTACAGTTAGGGATGCGTAGTGATATCATTTAAAAGCATACGTGTACCTCAACTAAAGTAACTTGATGGGAAATCAATATTTTAACATATGGAGTTTTACATTCTTCGACTGTGTCACTTGTTTAAAGACACCATCAAATGTTAGTGAAACATTCGCTATTGCATGTCTATTGCTGAAAGCTTAGCAAAAGAACAGAAGGTGTCTATTTTAGCGACCCAGGTATACTAGTATGTTGCTGTCTGGGATCGAGCGTGGACACCCATATGGTTTACAACAATGTTAGTAACTTTATATGTAGTCGCAAACCACACCTATTGCAATCCGATTAAAATCAGATCCTTTGATCTGCTCACGTTAAGATGTAGAGATCTACGTGAGCGGATCAAAAGATATGATTTTACACACTGCGTTGTACATAGTCGCATGCGATAGGGTAGACCCTGCACTACCGGACTCGATAACCATGACTACTTCTAACGTTAAAACACCTTTCCTGGTTAGGAAAGGACACTGATGGGGTCGTTTCGTTGTATCCCCTTAATTTCTGGATCCACCCCCGGTATAATTTCATCAGTGTGTCATTGATTTCCAGGTTACCCGTCCTCCAGAGGGCCGATGTGTTACGATTGTCGCGACGTTCACTCACCAGCGGATTGTCATAAAGTTGTCCCGTGTAGTGCAAACAGGTTAGTTTACACATTTAAATACATGCAAGGTATTGATTTACACGAAACGGTTTAGCATAACGACGCATCTCTTTAAAACGACCACACACACACACACACACACACACACACACACGCCCACGCACGCACACGCACGCACGCACATGTTTCAAAGCTATTCTAAGTTGAGGATTTATTTCAGAAATGTGTTAATAGAGGAGAGAACTGTGTTTGGTCAGCGCTATTTTACCAGCAGATGTGAACACGGACAGGTAATCGTCAATCTATAATTTTGATTTTTTTGCCTGTAGAACGATACTAAACAACAGCTTTAACAGATATTCTATAAAAGTTCATAAATAAAAGTGTATTTAACAGATGGAGGCCTAAATAAAAATCCAAAGACACTGTGCACAACGTCATGACGGCTTTTTCCATTTTATTGAAAAATTAGCATTTCTTGTGTACATATTACAATTGCACATGCATAATTATGTAAAGGCAAAGATAACGAACAGTGATCAATCTCGTAAGTCCTAAATAGAATACAAAAACAAGAGTTGGGCAAACACGAACCCCTGGACATACCAGAGATGGGATCAGGTGCCTAGGAGGAGTAAGCATCCCCTGTTGACCGGTCACACCCGCCGTGAGCCCATAGTCTTGATCAGGTAAACGGAACAATATATAGCTTGTAATCTGTGATTTCGGATTCATACATTTTAGTCGAAAGCTTCTTTTATATCGAATACATATCAATCAGACTTGCATCTTCGCCAGCCAAGGGTGACGATACACCATTTCTCTTTCGAAGCAAGTTTTTCTTTCAGCGAGACCCAAGGGGATCCGGGTTACAATAGGTCCCCAGCATTACCTTGTGTGTCATAAGAGGCAACTGAATAAGGAGACCGGAACCCGTGGGGGTCCGGGTTAGAATAGGTCCCCAGTATCCCCTTGCGTGTCATAAGACTGGTGACTGAATGGGGCGGTCATTCAGATGAGATCGGAAAAACCGAGGGCCCGTGTCACAGCAAGTGTGGCACGGTAAAGATCCCTCCCTGCTCAAAGGCCCTGAGTGCCGAGCATAGGCCTAAATTTTGCAGCTCTTCACATGGCACTGGTGACGTCTCCACATGAGTGAAATATTCTGGAGTGGAACGTAAAACAGTAAATAATCAATCAATCAATCAATCATTCGGGTGAGAGCGGAAAAACCCCGGGAAAAACCAGCGAAACACCGTGAGAGAAACACCGCGTATCGCAACAGAAACAACGCGTATTATAACCCTTAGCTAACAAAGATAGCAGGCTTATTGCAACATTTCTGGCGAAACGGGTGATTTCATACGTTAATGAGTGGACACTTTTTCAAGAACTGAAATGAAATTATATGCATAGAACTACTTGGCTGTACTCTCAGGCACTAGTAGTACTTTTACTATTACATTAAATTCTCATCTTATTAATTTTGTAATGAAAAATAAAACAAAAACACAGAAGCTTCCCCGTGTACTAGTACATGCTTACATAGAGGGAGTCGATTTATGCTCGTTTCTATATCACGTGCTGTAATTTTGTAGACATGTGACTCACTGGCAAAATACCCATCAATTTTCGGTCGACGGAGAGCTGTTGGAGACAAGTGTCACCAGTGTTGTGATGGAGACCTGTGTAACAACAACTGTAACTTAGGTGTGCGGCCTTTTTATTCTTACCCATTTATATAATTCTGCGTAACAATGTTTTGCAAAACTTTATACATGTATACCCTATGAAGTGCCAAATTAACATAAACTCTAATAATTGAAGATAATAAGTATTTGAGGATATCTTTAACTCATTCCATGCGCATAATAATTCAATTAAAAATCTCTTCAAATAATTTTAAAATGATATCTTCAAATTTTTGTATTTGAAAAAAAGGAAGAAAAGAAAGACATACTTTGAGAATTTACTAGTAGTGCTGTGTACGGTATACTTACACTGATGTACCTAAATGAAACCCCTGGATATATTCACGTGCACTTTCTACTGTGTGGTTTATTCTGGAGGGGAAGGGGTGACCTTTCTTCATATGAAATTGGCTGGTAATTTTTGAACTTTGATATGGTGCGGAATTAAATCAATCACAACACGTCACGGTATCAACACAACCCATTATTCCCGCCCATGAGAATGAAACCCTATGGAGATTGAAAGTTGAAACACATCATTACTGTGAATTATTTTTATTTTAGTCGTGACGAGTACCACAGGCTTTACTGTGACGTCAAACTCCTCCACCCGCTTTCCACGTTGCTCTCTTCCGCGCAAAATAGCCATCAGCGTAGTGGAGATGGAGACTTGACGCTTCAATGAAAGCTGTTCATCAACGTGGGCAAGTGGATACAAACGGCTTGTCCGGAATGTTGCACGTGTTCCTCTGAGCAGGGGCTTGTAGCATGTTTGCATGAACATCGCAGCCCATGGATTATGGATGCCGCGAACGGATTTGCGTGAAGAAATGGATACCCAGTAGGTTCGTGCGATTAGCTGATCGCTTAAGGCTGCAGTGTAGTACGATTCGAGCACTTGCCTTTGCGTAGCTTCGTCTGAACAGAAATGACAAATTAACGTGCATGTTACACTGAGGCAGTAGAACAAGATTCGAGTATCTTTCGGGTCAGGTTGGAGAATATGATAATGTATCATAGTGATAGCATTATATTTCATGGTAAATGATATTTTAGCTTTTTAAAAATTTTGGTTCTGATGGTGGTAGACAACATTGTCTGATCACAAAGAGTTGGGTGGACAACAGCCATTCATGACTCAACATTTTTTAAATTATTTTTTTATTTCTCTGAAGTCAGTAATTTCAATGTCAATGTTTTAGGAAGTCAAACGAAAATTGAAATTCCATTATAACTACCACTGATTCCTAATTTTATTAAGCCCGAATTTAGACTGGGACGTAGTATGGTATACGATTCATACGTTCGCCGTCCTTCATTTGAACATGCAGTACGTTCCGCGGTTTTCTCTGCAATCAGGGGATCTAAAAATTTAGGGGATCAAAATCCTTGCCCATCGATATACATAACACAATTTCATTTTTAAAAAGGTCCTTTGCTTGAGAAAAAAGAAGCAAGCTATGTAAAGAATTGAAATGTATTAGAAATCGCAGCATGAGAGTTGATTATAATGACCCACAAATACAGAGCAAAGTTTTAGCTTTAATTTATACGTGTACATATCCAGGGCGATTTGCAGTATTGCAGAATTGCTCCAAAAATGATAAACATGATAATTTGGCATGTGTGCTTAGGCATGAAAACATTTTCAGAAGTGGACCCAACTCGAAATCCCAAATGGCGGGTAATGGCGCCATTTGGGAAAAACTTATATATTGCAAATAATGATAAACAGTCATATTTTATGGTTTAAATTGATTTTATCAATAAGAATAGAAAATACGTTTTGTCAATAACATCCGATTTATATTCTCACATCAAAACATAAATTTTACGAAAACAGCAATTTCAATGCGGCATCTTGGGAAAATCCTTGAAATATAGATAAGTATACTTTAATAGACTAAAACTTTGCCCAACTTATATTTTGCATCAATAAACAGTGTAATAATCATTTAGCCATATTAGAAAGATTAACATTTACACTCTGTCACATTTTTCAACATGGCAATGCGCTTACAGCTATTTTGCTGCTTTAACACATTTACATGTTCCAGACAACCATTTGCTTTGATAATTGATTTTGTTGCACTAAAGCCCACTACCACTAGGGTTGCGTTATCATCGACTTGTGTTTCGACAGGTAATTCTCTAGGTGGCATGTGAGACCCCACGTGCTCTTAGGATTGATGTTAGTACCTGAGAAGGTTAATGTTCATAACACCCCTTTGCCCGTGCCCTGGAGTTTATCCTACCTCATGTCTCCCATAGTGAGACGTCACCTGTCTTTGGTTTGGGCTTTGCACACTAACCCCTTTCAGAGTTTAGAAACACAAATGTCGAGGAACATCGTGTTAAACGTAAGCATAATCCAAAAAAACATAGACAAAAATCAGGTAGGGCAACACACTCGACGAAGTGAAGGTAGGATCATGTGTCATGAGCGAGAAGCATCCCTCTGCTGACCGCGTCACCACCCGCGTAAGACCGTAGTCGAAATTAAAGTAAAACGGGATTAGGAAATGACCAGATCTACAAGTTAATCGAAATCAGTACATATGCTTATTGATACTTTGAAGATCGTAAAACAATGTCATATAGCGACCGTAGAATTAAAAATAGAGTTTTCGGTTCCATATAAAAAACCATTTTGCATTTGATTCATCGACACCCTCGCAAGGGATATTGGGATCAATTCATGTACCGTAGTTCTACCCAGTACTGGCTAACCAATATATCACTGTAAACTGCCTAGTACACCACTACGCGCAGCCTGCCCAACCCGGAAAGTATAGGGAAGGGGACGCAGGCATTTCTTTAAGCCGAGGAGAGTAAACAGCACCTGAACAGTTTCCTCTCACACGCCCCCTAAACGGATGCCATCTTACCCCACACAGGCAGCCCACTGGTATGCACCTAGTTTCTATGATCGTAGTCTAGAAAGAAGGATCTAAATGAAAATGACAAGGAAGTAGCAATCGTTCTTGTGAAGTGTGTGATGCTGTCCCACAGCACCGTGACGGAAGATAGCACACCATGATCACTTCTGCTTTCTCTCCAGAGGAGGCCGGCCGTGAACCATTACACCTGCTACTATTATCTCAACCAACCAGTTCTTGAGACAACGTGGGAAATTCGACGAGATGTATGTCCGCAGCCCAGACAATAACTCAGCCAGCTTACTGCAGTCGGCCACCCAGTCAACTATAGACTCGAAAGAGTTGGCAGAGAACATGCTCACTTTGCAACTCGGTCAAGCCCAGATCAACCTTATGTTTATCCCAAGCATGTACGGTGTATTATGAGCAAGACCGTGTTGCAGGGCTTTAATGATCTGTGGCAGACCAAATTAGCCCCAAAACAGCCTCATGTTGTCGGATGCTTGTATTCTAGCATTTCTCGCCGAGTTTCCCGCAAAGCCGAAATAACCCAAATGGGATAGCGTCAAGGACCATCTCCAGACTCGGATTCCAGGAACATTTTCGGAGAGTTGTTTGGACGACATACAGCGGCATGTAGCTGCACGGGGACTGTGAAATGTTCCAAGGGATTCACCATCACCACCTTGCTTCAGATCGACTTATCCAATTTGTATTAAGTGTAGTTAAAGCTGGGTTGATTAAGTGATTCTATGTTCATCGTTTGATACCTTCATGAACCATGAGCAGGAAAACCATTTGCGCTGCCAAAAAATCAAATGCTGCTCCTTAGGAATTTGTGTATTGTCTCCTGGGAGCGCAGAGCAGAGGGTCAAACAGACCCAGACACCCAAGACACGTGAAACCAGGGCGCCGGAGTAAGTACAGGCATGTGCTTTTAAGCACCCACCTTTCCAGGACAGTAGAAAATATGAATCTGATTGGGGTAGCAGCTTAGAGGTTTAGCTGAAGCTTAATCACCCAAGAGAACCGTAGGAAACCGCGAATGAGTGTGCTCGGATGATGCCCTAGATATGGATTCCAGGGAAAGTCATCGTGCATCACCACGAGCCAGTTAGAGGCACTCAATGAGTATAACAGGCAGTTAAGGTTCAGACCTATGTGCAAAGCCTGGTGATACTAGGGCAAATTAGCATATGGGGCGAGTGGATTGATGCGGCCATCCCCATCCAATGGGGTAATGTACAATAGTAAACCTGTATTGCTCCTTGAAGGGACTCATTTTTGCTGTTAACTCCTGCGAGAATTATAAAGCAAAACTAGACCTAGCATTGCATTTCTCCAGGGAATAAGACTAATATTGGCAGACGGACTCCAACGAGGCGGCAGTGAGTTGCCTCAGGAGATATGTGTCCACACATATCCCTATCCTTATTCCTCCTACTAGGAAGTTGGCATATTATATGTAACCTAGCAATCCAGATTAAGCTCTCTGAATTTCGTTATAACTCGCACTTGTCATGCTAGTGAAAATTCCCCCGGATCTGCCTGGTGATCCTTGGATCAGTTTCGAAGTTGCAAGAAGGATTGTTAAACGGTATATCGTTGGAGCTTTGACGACATTTCCATGAAAGGAGTTTGTTCTCCAACAGTTGGAACCAAAGAATCTCGATGGTCTTGAGACCGCAGAACGTGGACTTGGAAAATCCAGACCTCTGGAGCTGATGGAATCAGCCCGAATATCTAGTACTCTCCCGTCATATGTGATATCAGGGATGTTGATACCGAAACCAGGATCTCTCATTCCTTTAAACGTACTTGCGGTGGAATGATGAGATTGCCGTTCGCTGGGACCTCTGGAACACGATTAGACTGCCCAACCCTATTACGTCACTTTCCCTGTTGGCTTTTTCTATGGTGGGCTGCGGTCCTACCTGACTTGATTTTCCTCGGAGTAGTGCACTGACTCTTTTCCCGTCAGAAACTTAGGCTATGGATCCCAGCCTTCAGAGAAAATGGGGGAGTTAATAGTTGCGCGGTCATCTTGTATAACGTCGCCCAGTAAACCCGTGACGCAGTCTGTGTGGTTTGTGCACGGCCTAGATGCATGTAACATTAGATCATGGATTTATCGCTTTGTAAGGTACGAAAAAGACAGAAATAAAAAATTGCTTCCAAAATTGCCGCCATTTCAAGAATCCACCTGTAGTATACGGTTGAACATTTTTAGTCACCTGCCAGGCATCAATTGCCATATTCTGATCACCTTTTGTCCGTCGTCGTCGTCTGTCCGTCTGTCTGTCTGTAACTTTTCACATTTCGACATCTAGCTCAAGAACGCTGGCCAAATTCAACCAACTTGTTGCAAATTATCTTTGGTAAAGGGAATCAAGTTTGTTCAAATGAAGGACGGCCCCCCAAAACGGAGATAATACGTAAAATGCAAAAATAGGTGTCATTTAAAACTCTTCTTCTCAGAACACTGGGCCAGTAAAAGCTGAAATACATAGGAAAGCTCCCTGATATATGAGATTCAAGTTTGTTCAATCAGACCCCCGGGGTACGATGGCGGCCACAATAGGGGATCAAGTTAACATATGATTATTATAGGAAAATCTTAAAAATCTTCTTCTCAAAACCACTATCCAGTAAGGCTTGAAATTTATATGGAACTTTCTAATATAAAGGATATTCAAGTTGTTCAATATACCCCGGGGCGATGGGCCACAATAGGGGATCAGTTTTACATATGATATATAGGAAAAATCTTTAAAAAATTCTCTCAAGAACCACTGGCCAGGAGCGAATTTATATGGAACTTTCTGATATAGAGAGATTTGATTTTGTTCAAATTCATGACCCCGGGTTACGAGGGGCCCCAATAGGGGACAAAGTTTCTAATATTATTATATAGGAAAAATCTTTAAAAATTCTTCTTCTAAGAACCACTGGCCAGGAATCTGAAATTTTATTATGGAAGCTTCCGATATAAAAGGAATTTAAGTGTTGTTCAAATCATGAACCCCGGGGTACAATGGCCACAATAGGGATCAAAGTTCTTACATATGATTATATAGGAAAATATTAAAATCTCTTCTCAAGAAATACTCGAAAAGCTGAAATTTATATAAAAGCGCCTGATTTAGTGGAATTCATTGTTCAAGCATACCCCGGGGTACATGGGCCCCAATAGGGGATCCAAGATTTACATACTGATTATATAGGAAATCTTTAAACTTCTTCTCAAGAACCACTGGACCAGAAAGCCTGAAATTTATTGAAGCTTCCTGATATAGTGAAAATCAAGTCTAATCATGACCCCCAGGGTATGATTGCACAATAGGATCAAAGTTTTAACATTTAGAATAGATATTAAATAAATTGTCTTCTCAAGACCAAAAGACAACATTGACTAAAAGCTTCTGATATAGAAGTAGAATCAAATTTGATCAGATCAACCTCCGGGGTAGGGCAATGCCACAAACAGCGATCAAATTTTGCATTAAAAGTTCTTCCCCAGAACCACTGGGTCGTGTTAAGAAAACTTGAAAATCTTTCTAATCACGCTCTGAATCAGGGCCAAGTCACTCAGGTTACGATTGCCCATGGCTCTTGTTTTGATAATTAAACCTGATGGTATGTAAATATCTACACAGTTCATCAATGTAGTCAAAACATTGATTTTTAATAAACAATTTCTGTTTATTCTAATTTATGTCGCATATTTTCAAAATGGCCGCCAAAAGCTCCATTTTAAGTATTGAGGGGTCCATTCTAATATTATTGATATGACCAAAGAAATATTTGCAAATTTCATGCTTTTATCACCTTCTAGCCAATTTTGTTTACAAACCTCGACATAACAAGAAATAAAGTAAAAACAGAAAAACCCTGCAAATAAGAATTGTTATATACATCTTCATAAAATCACACAATTTTTGTATATATCTGGGCCATGTTCATCTAAGTATATGATATATGTGTATATGTATATGATATATCCACTCTTAGTCTACGACAAGTACTCCGAAAATTACTTGATACTAAATCGATGCTGGAGATCCCATTGACAATAATCTTGTAGTCTTTGTGATTAAGTTCCAAACAGATCTCATTGGGAATTCCCTTGGACACAAATGTGCTCCTTTGTGAGATGACTGATTTTATATTATTACGATTAAATCTATTCAAAATCTCTTATAGGAGAAGAAACAATAATTCCAGCTTTCATCGACGGTTTTTATCTCAATATAATTAGTTTTCATGCATAAGTGATGTGAATATTTCATGAACTTTTAAATTAAACACATCACAGTTGTACATATGCTTCGTACTGAATCATTTTATTGAGCATAGACATAGAAACGCAATCTAGCAACGAATGACAAACCAGACGATTTCACTTTCCTTCGTCAACTATCCAGTAGTGAACAATCATAGATCAAGTCAACTTGAATAAGATATATTAGTCCTTGCACGCAACCCCCGTTTGTTTTTGAACAAAAGGGAATATGATGATATATATATATATATATATACATTCTTATAAGCAGAAGTTCTGCATATACTTTCTGTCAAACTGGTTTTAATATAGTAGACTGTATTGGCCAAAATAGCACGAATTTGCTGCTTGAGTCTGCCTTAAAGTAAGACTTTGAGGTGCTTTATGATGTTATATATCTAAAATATTTGATACGTATAGAGACCGAGCTTACGTAGCCCGCAACAGAATCGAGCTATTCTTCAACCCAATTTCTTCAAACAACCTATCAATTATACAATGGAAGCTACGTTCAACAACTCTCCCATTATCTCGACCAGTCCCGTTATATGTCTTTATCGCAGGTGAACGAAAGGCGCAACAGTACGACACTTACAAATCCGAATTAACGGAGCAAAAAACTTAACGTAAGTTTCAACAGCATCTATATGAATACATTTCTTCACAAAACTATTATGACCCCAATTATGTCTAACAAATCGTGAAAAATATCGCAACGATGTCGATGAAATGCTAAAGATTATCGTATTTTAGAGCTAATGTTAGTAACACCCGACGCTTATGCATACATTACATGTAATAGCTCATTCCTCTCAGCATTTAATTAGGTCTCTTTCTTCTTTATGTCTTTAATTCCTTTTCAGAATTTCCAGATTCAGAGAGGGACATTTCAGATTCCGGGCAACTTTAGGCTCTAGCTCAATTCCGGAGACTACGTTCAAGCTTGTGTCGCCATACGTCGGTACAGAGGAACTACTGCCTTTATCGGAAATTATAAAAAAAATGCAAGTATGGCATTCTTTTCTACCTCCTACACACTTCACGTTAAGAATACTGGGTGGAGCTCCTTATTGTCAGGAATGAACTTTATTTTTTCACATCGTGTCTTGACATGACCGGGTGAAAGACTGACATTATAAAATCTTAATTTTATAATTACGCAATGTTGCCATTCAATGAACTTTATTGAATTGAATTTTCTATCAAACATTGTGGTATTCCGGATAAATGTTTACACATTCTCCGCCGCTTCCTCAACTGTACATCGGAAATTACGAACAGGAATTGCTTAAGGAAAAACCACATGAATTTTCCGCTTATGAGTAGTCTATGCTCCAGATCCACTCGATTCTTTTAAAGCTCAATATGTATTC
>CAJDSM010002196.1:10238-30676 GCA_903981925.1 Ostrea lurida
GAATACTGTTATCTCAATCCGCACTGCTTATGGCGTGAAAACAAGATAAGTGATGGTTACGCGTTTTCCCCACATTTTCATTTTTGAAAGGGCGGGGTGTTTGTGCCCTTCACCTTTTCTCTTTATTTAATGTCAGATGAGAAATCATCCGGTTAAAAAAAAACCCACTCAATTTTGATCATGCAGAGGGTTCCCCGAGTCACAACATTCTTGAATGATTTCGAATTAATCGTATACAATTTTTTTTTAAATCACTGATTTTCACGTTACGGCGAACGGACAAATTCTGCAATTTTTCGAATTTTTTTGGGATGCTGCGTTGAAATCTTGTACGAATTTTATTAGAGATCAAACAATGCATTTATGAATTAACATATCGGCCAATATTATAAGAAAAATCTACATCATGTTATTCATTCTTTAAAAAGACGTACATTGATATTTTTAATGCGTTAGTAGCTATTTATGAATGCATCAATAATATCTTGCTGATCCATCATCTGACAGGTAAATTATTTTTTTCATTTTTTGATAATCCATATTCATGTTGAATGAATTTTAATTATTATCTAATTCACTGCTCACTGACGTGAAATTGCCGAATAAAGGTAAAAGCTCTGGATCATCGGACCTTGGAATATCACATGGTCACCGTATTTTATAGGAACTTTACTGTTGTTAGGGTAACCCCCCGCCCCCCCCTCTCTTCATTTTGTACCTTCTTATTGCTTTGCAATTTAAAAAGTTTGTAACCCCTCCCCCCCTTTTGTTTTAGCCAGCTTTTGAAAGTTTGTGCCTCCCTTTTTTATAAACCGAAGAAGTTTTATGAAAATTTGGGTCCTCCCCGCTTCACTTTTCTTTAGCTTCACATCTCCCGGTAGGTGGGGGGACTTTATAATTATGGGTAGACGTGCCGCTGAATCGCCCCCCCCCCCTTCCTATTTTATAGATTTGAGAATAGATATACTTTTTTTCATATAATTTTCTGTTCAAAGATGGTGACCTTTTTCCCATATGATAATTTCATGGAACTTGCTGCTGATAAAACAATACAGGGATGACAAGGTGGTCATAAAGTTCCTTTCTATCAACGCCTTCCACTGGGTCTGCCATGCATATTTTTTTTGTGTTTAATCAATTTTCAAACCGATTAACTTATGTTGCTATTTCATATAATTAATTTAGTAATTAAACACAATGACCTTATATATTTCGTGCTGATTGTGATATCTATACCCTTGTCAATAACAATCGTATTCTGAAGTGAAAAGCTAGCTGCTATTCCAGCGGCACGTTACTATCTGATTAGGAAGTCCCCCCCCCCCCGTTGCAACATTTGTCTGAAGACTCCATCAATTTTAAATCTAATTGGATATTTATCTTTACCAATATATACCATGTTAATCAACTTTTCCTGTAACTCACTTTTCATTTTGCTGTGTCGCTGGAGAAAAAAACCCTCCAGAAATGTAGATCCGCCACTTTCTGCATTTCTATTATGACGCCAATTACGTAGACATGACCGTTCACACATTTTTCTTTCGTAGCTTTGAGGCTAGAGCTTAATGATGCACTGCATTTTTTGATCGAGAGCACAATGCAAGGGACTTTAGAGGCCACAATCTTGGACGTGCACGTTTAAGTTTGAAGAAATTTGCGAGAAAAGCAACGAGTGGTTCTGTTGACGTTGTTCAAATGGATGCACGCTTTTACCGTAAGTATAATGTACCAAGTGTTTTACTGGAGTACGCCTTTTATCTACGTTTTTTTTTTTAATTACGGAACATTTAATTTAAAGGGAAAAAATATTTGTGATGATACAGTCATTATTTTTGTTTTCCACTTGACTTGTCTGGATCACCCGACTTTTTGTATACGCTATCTCTCAACGTCTATGGATTACCAGATAACGCTGACTGATGTAGTCAGCCATTTTTGACAAGGGACCTTCTGGCGATTGGTTTTGGTGCAACAAATTTTTACTTGTTAAAGGTTGGATTATTCACTTTCCTTTTACGCTTCGCATAGTCATCTTAGAGCTGCAGTCGCGACGCCAGCGCTTCGCGCATGGCCCGCTGTCGCTCGTATTTATTCATCTGGTATATCTAGTTCCTCAGTTAACAGATAATCATATTTTCGCATAAATTATCGTAATAAAATTGCTACATTTTGTACACGGAAGGGGAAAGGGAGTAGCGCGTTCCCCACTCATTCTATTTATTGAAGAGAGGAGGGGGGGGGTCGTGCTTCACTTTTTTCTATTACTTACGGTCAGATGAGAATAACACGGTTAAAAAATACTCAATTTTGATATTCATGCAGGTTCCCCGCAGTCAAAACATTCATTGATGTACATGATATAACACTTTCTCGATTTACTCCGTATACTTTTTTTTCTTAAATCACTATTCTACGTTACGGCGGAACACGGACAAAATTCTTGCAGTTTTTTGGAAAATTTATTTTGGCATGCTGGAGTTGAAAATCTGTGACGAATTTAGGAGATACAACAATTGCATTATGAATAACAATCGGGCAATATTTAAACAGAAAAATACATAGTAATTCACTTTTTAAAAACGTACAATTTGGATATTTTTAATGCATTAGGTTTAGCTTTTATGATTACATATTCTTGCTGATCCACACATCTGAACAGGTAAATCTAATCTTTTATTTATTTAATAATTCATATTGCATTTGAAGGAATTTTAATTATATCTAAATCACTCTCTCACTGACGTTGAATGCCCAAAAAAGGTAAAAGAGTCTCTGGATTATCGACCTCGGAATTCGGATGGTCACCGTATTTATAGGAATATTGATTGTGTTTAGGCAGTTAACCCCCCCCCCCCCTTCTTCTCTTTTGTACCTCTATATGATTTGCAATTTTAATCAAAAGTTGAACCCCTCCCCTCCCTTTATTTTGCCCCAGCTTTATGAAAGTTAGTGTGCCTCCCCTTTTTGCTAACGAAGGTTTTAGAAAATTTGCCTCACTCACTTTTTTAGGCTCATCTCCCGGAGGGGGTGGGACGGGACTTTATAATTATGGGTAGGGCGTGCCCTGACATTCGCCCCCCCAACCCCCACCCCACCCCCTTTATATATTTATAAGATTGAGAATATGTATACTATTATATAATTTTCGTTCAATGTGACCTTTTCCCAATATTTATATCATGAACTGCTGATGTGATAACAATAGGGATGCGACAATGTGCTCATAAAGTTCCTGGTTCTATCACCCTCAACTTGGTCTGCCCTGCACAATTTTATGTTGTGTTCATTCTAATTTCAAACCGGATTAACTATGTTTGCTATTCATATAATTAATTTTAGTAATTAACACTAATGACCTTATAATATATTTTCATGCTGATTTTGTTCTATACCTTGTCATATTGTAAGTCTAGCTATTCCAACGGCACGTTCCTATCTATTAGGAGTCCCCCCCCCCCCCCCCCCCCCCCTCCCCACCCCCTCCCCCCCGTCTGCAACATTTTTCAAGATCCATCAAGTTTTAAATCTAATCGGGAATAATTTATGTCTTTACCAAATTATTATTCTACCGAATGTATTCACTTACTCCTGTAATACTTCTCTCATTTCTCTTTTCATTTTGTGATGAAGCGTGGCCAAAAAACAAACCTCCAAAATGAGAATCCGCCACTTTTCGCATTTCTCATTATGACGCCAATACGCATAGACATTGACCGTCACACATTTTTCTTTCCGTAAGCTTGAGGTTTAGGCTATTTTGATCGAGAGCCATACAAATGCAAGTGGATTTAGGAAGCCACAAGTCCCACTTTTAAAAAGTACACAAACTTGGATTTGGGCACGTATTAAGGTTGAAGAAATTTGCGGGGAAAATGAAACGGTGCGTTCTTGACGTTAGTTTCAATATTGGATGACGCTTTTAGTAAGTTAAATTACCAAGTTGTGTTATTCTGGAACCTTTATTACTTTTTGTTTAATTACGGGAAACATAATTATAAAGGGGAAAAAATTATTTGTGTGATACATCATTATTTTTGTTTTCCACTATGGACTTGTCTGGATACCCGACGTTTTTGTATACCTGACTACGTCCTCAACGTACATGGTTGATCCAGACTAACGCTGGATGAATGTTAGTCACCATTTTTTGACAAGGATTTCTGGATTGGATTTGGTGACACAAAATTTTACTGATTAAAGTGGAATATAATCATTTCTTTTACGCCTCGCCATTAGTCATTAGGCTCCAGTGCGATGCCAGCGCGCTGGCTCGCGGCGCTCCTATAACAAATACCAATTTCAAAATCATTGCCATAACCTCGGTCGCTCCACTGAAAGTAGTATAAAAATTTGTGACATTTTCACTGTTTTCGTTTTAAGCCTTTTATTATATGGTGATTGAGTACAGTAACCTGTTTTTATAGTCAATATTTAAAATATTACGGTGTTACTATAGACCGAGCCGAAGCATGAAACGGTCTTTTGCATTATCACTGATTTATTCGAAAGGATTATATCCCCCATGTGATGTCACTAGGTTTTCAAAAAATCTTATTTCATTTTAAAAACTGTCACTTGAATAAAATATATTTCTCAAGAGAATTTCTTCACATTCACTGGACTATAATAAAATAATCTGTACAATTTTTGATAGTGGAAAAAATTGTTATTTCCCATAAAAATTAATTATTTATAACAAAAAAAAAAAAAAATATTGTCAAGCGGCATACTCCTATGGTGGCGATTCCTCTACTTTAAGGTGTTTTTCTACATATGATTTTCCAATAAAATGTATGCCACATCAATTCATGAATATTTATTAGCTTACACGCAGTTATGGTGACGCTAATACGGAGTCATCCAGGGTGTGAATCGGAAATCCGACTATTGGGCGAGGCAGAAAGCCGAGACCATACGGATTTCCATTTCACACCCTGGATGACTCCGTATTATGTCCCAAAAACTGACTGTTTGTAAGACATTAGTCCCGCTGAAGGGACCTTAGCATTCTATCTTAAAAAAAAAAGATTTCATTAATTATAATAAAATATCATTTCATGCAATTACCACGAGATAATGAATTCAGCCTTAACATTCAAGTCAAATACAACAACAACAAGGATAAAATGAAGATAACTGATAATTGAAAAATTGCCAGGTCAGCTTAATCATTTGATGATATAATTCTACATCTCTTAGATACTCTCGCAAAATATTCGCCAGCTTTGTTGTTTCCTAATGGTGTTCACAGCATGACTTTCCATTTCGGTTTTTACAACTTCTACGATCGGTCGTCTGTGCCAAAACGTTTACTCGCCCCCATAATTTTACAGGGACGACCGCATCGAACAGAATCGCTGCCCGATTTCATAATCCCCTTAAGGAGACTATATTGAAAAATTTCGGGCGTCATGTGATTCGTTCTTTGTTCCAATCATAAATCAACAAATTTGTTCTGATGCGGGATAAACACAAGATACGGCAGTTTTTATAACACTGATTATCACTTAAAAAAAAAAAAATCATTTATTGTATTCAATTCTGTTCTGTAAAAACGTATTCAAAATGTGCGATTTTCTGAATAGAATGAATAAAATTATTTCACATTATGGGACTCATAAGGGTATTCAGAACAATGTAACATGAATATTGAAATTAAAAACATTAACATAAACACAACTTACAAGAGAGAAGAATCCAAATGAAGCACTGATTTAACCTAATACTTGTTTGTGTCTGACATCATTTAAAAAGGATGCACTTTTTCTTCGCTAAGATTAACTTGATTAGAATAACCTATAAATGGGTAAAAAGAGAGACAATATTAAGTTTGAACACTTTAAATTCTAACTAGAATTCCTTAAGTAGGATAATCCTAAGTACGGTGAGTTAAAAATAGAATATTTCATTACTAAAAACCTATTGCGCTTAAAGCAACAAACTATTGCAACTTAATTCGACTCACAATGCCACTGTTTCACGTCGACAATACGACTCACAACGTAACGTGGGAAAAGAATAACGTTTCAACTGGCGTAAACAGTGCATTTTGACGTTAATTTAACGTCGCATGTTTTCTTTGCAAACAAACGATTAAACAACAACAAATAATACATCCGTTGCAAGCTAAAGACTACTAGATAAAATAAATTAACCAAAAAAGTCAAATTCTACTAACAGGGAGCGCTTTTATACTGTTCGTATTATTTTTTTTTTTTACTGGAACTTCAGAACTCGATTCATCTACTAATCGTTCATATAATCTAGCCTAGTTTCCCTTACCAATTATTTTAGATTAAAAACTGCCACTAAGCAAGAATTTATATCAATTGGTTTGAAAAACCAAAATTTAGTGTTTGGATCACAATATTACCATGCCAGAGCTATTATTTGATTACAATTGTTTATTCGATAACCGATGAGTAACTAACAAGAAAAACAAGATGACCTGCGCCCTTCATCTGTTCATCGGGCCACGAAAATTTCCGATTGACGTATGTTAGAATGATTTCTTTTCATCTTGGCTGAACTTTGGACTTTTTTTTTCTTTACATACGATGTACCTTTATAGGCCATTGCTTCGCGGGCGGGCCCTTGGCCCGCCCGAGCTTCGCTCGTATTATTTTTAATCGTATTGCCGATACTGAGTTTTCATTTATTTTCACATTTGTAATCAATTTAAATGGAAACACCAGTTACTTAAATCGCCTCGATAGATTTTAAGCTATTTTTCAGGTGGGTTGTCACTTAACTGTGACGGGATTATCACTTCGATCCTAAGATATTGACTTTCCGGGTTTTAAAATTACTGTGGGGTTCTTTCACAGGTGATTTGATTTTGTAGAAAATAATTTTTCAGTTAATGATAGCACCTATATCTGAAGATATTAGAAGATACCAATGCTTACTTCGGCCAACTTTACTATTCTTATAAATAAAAGGTCTACATTCGAATTGTCTAAAACTTCTCATTTCTTATTTTTTCCAGATTTTCCATAATTTTTCCGTTGGGGGGAATTTTGTCCTGTAAGAGTTCAGCATTTTGAAAAATTTAAACCAATTGGCGAATCTAGAGGGGTTTACGGGATTGAAAACTCCCCCTTAGATTTTGGCGGAATCCAGGAATTTCAGAACCTGAGGGGGGGGGGTTGAAGGTTGTGGGTGTTTTACTCCCTTTACACATTACCTTATGCTTTTATGCAGTGAACAGATGGAAAAGAAAAAAATTAAACTGACATTTGATTACGAAGGTCTTCCATTTTTTTATTGCCCCGCCATAAAATGGCCGGGGCATAGTGTCTACCCTGTTCCGTCATTCCGTACATTTCTGTCATTCCATCTCATTAGGTTTCCGGTCCATTATATCTGCAACGTTATAATGATTCAACTCAAATTTTCGTTAATGGATACGTCACAGGAATACGCAGGCAAGTTCGAAGTGGTAAGGATACCGGATGATTTTTGACAAAGTTAGCCCTCTTGAACTTAAAAAAAGATAAGAAAGTTTCCATTTCCGTTTCATCATCTCTGCAACGGTGCACACATTAACAACTCAAATTTGATACATGAATATCGCCCAATTTCATGCATTTGAAAAAAATTTTAATTTCACCCTTATAGAATATACCTTCATTAGAACTTCACTTGTAGACGGGGCAAATCGATGGCACCAACACATCTCAGTTATCCAATTTAAAATTCCTTTTTCGCATATAAGTACATACGACGTTTCCTTAATAAGTCAATGAATCTGGAGAGAAAATCCGATAAAATGTTTGGACTACACCACAGGCCTCGCAAAACATACTAGTCATCTGTGAACGAACAAATGGAACATGACTGTGTGGTTTATTCATTAAACTTTACTCGATTACGGGACCAATTTGTGGAACTCAAGACTTACGAAATGCGTACCAGATGTTTATGCTTAACAGTCATATGACGATGCCCATACTATGCAATTGGGTATATCGCGCAGACAGCTAAAACTCGACATCAAGGGTTACCAATATAAGTACTTAGGGCCCCAAACTGATATATTGAATCGTTATGTGTATATAAACCAAAATGAAATTACCAACAACACTGATTAATTGATTTACAATCTTTCAATAGAAATCATGGTTATTTATTCAGTCTTATTTTCAGCGGCTCAGTTCTGCGTGAGGCACACGCAAATGACGATCAATGGGCAGCAGTGAAAGAAGAACTTTAGAGACGTATTAATTCCCCTACTTTTGATCTTGAGTTGCGTAGAGTAGTTATTATCGAATATGAACTTGCATTAATCTACATGATCGAACGAAATCGCAATTTTATCAAGTACTGAATGGATTCATGAATTTGACATCTTATATGATTCCAAATTCCCAAATGATAATGATGATTTCCTGCAAATATCAAAGTATTCCGTTCTTTTGCTAACATTACTTTGATTTTCTTAATTCAAAATTTTACAAATTATATTTTTTTCATTATGTATATCGCTTTATGTAATGTATATTTTTGAATAAGCCCTTAATACGTTTGATTTGTTGACGCAAGGTGGTCAGAGTTATTTCGCTACATCATAGGGTTCAGCCACTATTAGTTTGTATTTGTATTGCAGTGCATGTAATTATTTCATTACAATCCGTCACATGGAACTGATAAAGAAAACTGAATATCAAAAAGTACACTGTCAACAGCAACAAACATACACAACAGTACGATGTTCAAATTGTTAATCATACATTTGCTTCTGAAAATATTTCAAATATTTGTAATTTTAATTAGCTTTCTGCATAAATGCTTGAGCGAAAAATGTTCGTTGTACCCTTACTGTATGTATAGCTATCCCATATATATTCATTAATAGTTTTACTGCTGCAGTTCAGGTAATGGATTAAAAGAAGGAATGCCACTTCGGTGGCAAAATGGGTTATTAAATATGCAACAATATTTATTTTGGTGTACTAACTACTAGAATCAATTATCATATCAATGGCGGATCCAGGAATTTCCGAAGGGGGGGGGGTGTCGGTAAAAGGCAATGAGGGACTAGGGCTGCCTTGAACCCAGTAGGTCCAGGGCAAAGCCCTGATGTGGGTCCAGGGGACGAATACAAAAAAAACAGAAAGATGTGTATACTTTAGAAACATGCGTGTTTCCTTTAATTGTTAAAGGTGTATGGAGCAATTCCTGTCAAGAAGAACACTATTCAGATTGCTGTTACAAACACGGAATATACAAGGTATCAACATTTCACAGTTCCATGCCTTGCCTAGAAATTCGAAATTTTAGACAGTTATAGAAAGTAATCTGGAAACGCTCTCCAACAAACTGAACGAAAGTGTATGTTTTTATACACCTGTCTATACCCAAGAAGTGTCATGACTTTAAGCAAGGTCACCGGTCAAAGGGTCAGGTCACAATGCACATGGTGGTTTTTAACTTTGTCCGAGCCATAACTTTTTACGGAGTGCATGATTTGAATAATATTTCGCAGACTGTTGCCCTAGACCAACAAAAGTGTCATGATCTTGAGTCAAAGTCAATGTTCAAAGGTCAAAGTCACAATGCACACATAGTGATTTTTACCATTATCTTGGTCAATACTTTTCACTGTGTGCATGGATTTGAATACATTTCACAGAATTGTTCGCCGAGACCAAGAGTGTGTCATGACCTTGAGACAAGGGTATACAGATCAAAGATCAAGGTCACAATGCACATAGTGGTTTTCACCTTGCCCGGGCTTTTTACTGAGTGCAGGAGTGGAATAATATTTAAAAGAATGTTATGACCTTGAGCCAAGATCAAAGGTCAAGTGGCAATGCACAAAGTAGTTTTAGCATCGTCCAAACCTTATATTTAATGCAGGGATTGGAGTATTTTACAAAATTGTTGCCCTAGACTTAAGAATGTGTTTAAGACCTTGAACCCAGGTCACCGGTCAAGCTCACAATACAAAGTGGTTTTTGCCATTGCCTGGGCCAAGATGGACGTATAATGATAAGTTGGCGTTGTTCTTGTTTCTATTCATGTATTGGTAGCGTTGCTGAATATATTTGTTGTCATGTTCGACACGCTGATCACCTCTTTATAGTTTTTGCCTTCAATATCTTTACTTATTCCACTTCCTCATGAATGCTATATATGACGCTTTGAACAATGTGCATATCGGACGTTTTATATAATACGTCTGTTTAACAACTCGAAAGTAGAAAGTGTGTTGTAATATAAAAATTGATTTTCAATTTTGAAAGTACATGAGGGTATCACAACAGCATATACATGAAGCGTTTTAAAGCTAACTTTTTCTTCTAAAGTTTTGCTTAGATTCATTCCGCGGATGAATTAAAGACAAAACTTTTTAACATAAAAGACCTTTCTTCGTCAACAAAATATTCATATCTAGTGATCAGCAATTCTAAAAAATTACTTTGTTAAACTTCACTCTGATTCTACACACAGTACTTTGAGTGTTATATCAAAGCAATTCTGGAATTCCTCATTGACAATATATTTGTATTTTTGCAAACAGGTCTTCTAACAGCTGTTGGAATTCTAATGGGCACGAATTGTGCTCCTTTATTAACTGACCCATTTTTATTATCTTATGAGGCAGAATTCATTAAAAGCTTCCACATGAAAAGAAGAAATTTCTAGCGATGGCCTTTAATTCGATATATCGACGACGTTTACCGATCAATAATAATGATTTTCATTCGCATGTCGATTCGGTGTATCACAGGGGACTGGAAATAAAGAGACACATCAGATGATTCCATGTCTTGCTTCGTACTCTGGATATTTTATTGAACATTGACATTAACGGAAACTTACTACTCAACTTTATGACAAACGGGACGATTTCAGCTTCTTCTTCATCAACTTCCTATGTTTATGTATCAAATCCCATCATTACCTGCATATGGTGTGTATGTCTCTCAACGTATCCTATACGCAAGATATTGTCCTGCGTATGATTAGTTTTTGGATCGAGGCAGGTTACTTACAAACAAGTTGTTGCAGGGTTTCAAGAGTCACGTTTAAAGGCAGCATTTCGGAAATTTTGTTATTATTCTATGAAAATTCGATAATATGCCATAGACTGCTTTGAATTAACCAGAATTGAAATATGTAAATTAATGACAGTAAATACACAACAATAAATAAGTGGAATGCAGGCACAATGATTCACTAATAGAAATATTCACACATTGTAAAACAAAAGCAAATTATATGTAGTAACATACTTTGCGATACAAAAAGCACGAAAGTATCAAATTACACTGTGGTCAGCCACAGACATACGAACAAATAACAATGATGTTGCAGACTACATGTACATTCAGCAAATACACTGGATATAGGAGAGGTGCCGAACGGGCTAAATATGGAGACTTGAACAAAATAGGTAGTCGAAGGCAAGTACAGTAATGTGTTTAAGACCATATTGGCAAACTAGATCGTATATTAACGACAATAGAATTTGCGAAAGCTCGTGACAGTTGAAACCCGTACAACACAACTTTTTTTGTAAGTAGCCCGTCTTGATTCAAGAACTGATCATACGGATAAGCTCTTGCGTATTGAGAAGCTGAACGACATAACACCACATGCAATGATGATGTTGGAATTTTGCTACATGAAATATGGGAAGTTGACGATGTAGAAGCTGCATGAAAAAAGAAGAAACACAATGATCAAACCAATGACAACTCAACACTACATCTGCATGTAGATGCAGTGAGAGTATAAACAATTACATTATGCAAGGTTACATCGATTCAGCTAAAAATACAACCGATCAACTCAATTACTAGCATCAAAATTCAACTTTTCCGAAAATAAAATAAAATTGCGGGGTTTTTCATGTATCTGTTTTAAGTGTAATATGTAGACTGTTTATACTTCATTCATATCACTAGTGCGGATTTAGTGTTTAGTTACATGGGCTTTTTTTCATTTCCCGTGTATTTCTTATAATCATACCCCGTCCTGAAGAAGGGACAGTCGAAAAACTGACAATTTAATTGTTCGTGTCGTGTACTCTCTAGTCACTATTGGACGCAAAATGTACGGAGAGTGTCATTTTTACTGATAATTACCGATATTGTGCTGTTGGTGCAGGTAAATACTGATAAAGTACTGATATTTTTACTGTTGATACTGATAATTACTGTGGGTGCTGATAATTGCTGATATTTACCTGTGGTGTTACTGTGATTCTGATATTTACTGATATGTACCTGAAAGTACCGTGGGTTACTGTAACGTGCGAGACCCGAGCAGTCTCTTATCTAACGGATCGTACTCAGTTCCCGAGTCTTACAATATTAAACAACAACAAATGCAAAGTATACAGTATGCCAGCACTTGCTTAGTGTGATAAATCAAATAAACACCAATGATATTACACCAAAAAAATGCTTTTATCGTTCGCCCTATCAAATTGCCACTTGACTAGTTACACACTCAAGTCACTTGGCATGCGGTGAACACTGGCTACTTGCCACTTAGTCACTGCACTTGGTACTCGTCGCATGGTATTCGGTATACAAGTGAACACCTTGGCACTTTTCAAACGGTAACCACTTCGGCTACTTGCCACTTGGTCACTGCCACTTGGTTCTCGTCACCTAGTATTCGGTATACAAGTAACACCTCGGGCACTTAGCATACAAGTGAACACCTTTGGTTACTTGCCAGTTGCCGTACAAACGAACACCCTGGCCACTGTCCTTACACCTTGGTTAATATTCTACGGATTTTTATATTAAGTAACGTACAATAGGTTATATATCGTTCTACCAGCAACTTTGCTTCAACAGCATCAGCAAAACTGATTGTGAGTTGCAACTCTGCTATATAAGTAGCTTTCATGATTTAATGTCAAAGTGCCTTATAGCTAATATCTATAATCTAAGCATTCCATGCCTATATTAACAAACCAAGTATTTCATTTTTGTTTTATACATGTATTAACGTTTCTTGTATTCTCAAATAATCAAACATCCAGTTAATTTTAAATATTTACAATGATTAGTTAATTGGCACAAAGGAATAGGAAGTAATCCCAAACCGTTTCATCCCCCTCCCTTTAGTCATGCGTCCCACATGACACTTTGACACACCATTTTACCATTTCGCATAATGCTAAAACGGCACAAAAAACAAAAACAAAAGTCTATCTGACTGTATCTGCTACTTGCTTACATTAGGCATTGGTCATTTACACAAACTAATACGCAACGTAGTCACTGTGCCAACCTGGCGCTTTTCGAATTCTACCAGAGCGGGGAGTCTCAAGATTGCTGTCAACCTCCCGTGGAATGTCTGACTCTTATCCTCATGAGTACGGATGTTTAAATCTTCGGCTGAAATTTCTGGGTGTTTTCTTTGTCTTTGCAAGATCTAGTCATGCTTTAGTCTGAGCTTGTCTACATGAACAACTTGTGTTTTCCACGAGGCCCACAGTTCACATTGTATGTGATATCAGTTACCCTGTCTAAAATTCATTTGGACCTATTTACCATTAACTTGTGAACTATGGAGACAGCCAGCTTTCCATAAAGGAAAATAGATATACACCTGGTCTACTTTCTTGAATTTTGCCACGAGAGTTTCTGGTCATGGTATTCTTTTGCCTGACCATTGTCGTCCTAATATTCTCTCGCACATATGCATGTGCTTCTTCCAACCTTTCTTAGAGCTGTCAAGCCCATTTACTTCTTCGGCACATATTCACTGAACTAGGCATCTCGTACATAGGTCAAGCGGCGTAATACATCCTCTCTAGCATTTTGTAGTTTGGAGTGAAACCAGGTGTTTGTGTACAGATGAACGATATGCCATCATGACATATGGCAAATATCTGTCCCAGTCGGAGTGGTGTCTCATTAACATATGCATAGCATTGTGACAAGTGTCTTATGAAACGTTCAACCATCCCATCACTTTGTGGATGATAGGAAGTGGTTCGAGTTTTCTTATGTGAAGCACGTGACACATCTCCGAGAAAAGCTCGCTTTCATATTGACGTTCTGATCTGAGTGAATACTAGATGGCACTCCAAACCTGGACACTACTTCCTCTACCAGAATTCTGGCAACTGTGGCTGCTTCCATATGTTCATTGAAAAGCGCTCCCCCCACTTGGTGAAATAGTCCGAGATGTATATATTTGTTACCATCTCCAGTAACTGGCAATTCACAAATATATCAGTTGCAATTCTGTCCATGGGCAATCCACTCTTAACAAGTGCCATCGGTGCTTTTCGTTTTATTTGATGACTCTCCTCTTGAGCACTTCTCACAGCCTGCTATGTAAGCCCTGGTATCTGCTTGTAAACCTGGCCAGTTGTACTTCTGCCGAATCCACGCCAACGTCTTTGTTACGCCAAATGAGCAGCAGTCTCCAAGTCATGGCAAAATGAAGAACGTTCTACGCTCCTTGGAAAATACTAATGCCTGAAGGCAAAATGAGTTACCATCCCACAGCATATTTTCTGTACAAAATATTTTTTTCAAAATGAGGGTATCCCACTGGGACCAAAGGGATCTTACTACATAGCCTAGGCCACTTATCTCTTTATACTCAGGCTTCTTTGTATTGGCAACCAACTTTTGACTAGTCTCAAGTTACGGTCCTTGTTTGCAAATTATTCATTTTGGTACATGGCTCTTCCATACCACTTGCTTTGGCTGCATTGCAAACACCGTCATCTCTTTCTGGTTCATAATCACACTGTTGACAAGGCAATCTACTCAGGGCGTCCGCATTTCTGTGTTGCAAACCTGGTCGATGCTGAATTTGAAACTTAAAAGAACTTAATGTTTCCAGCCACCTTGCTAGCTGACCCTCGGGATTCTTGAATCGGAACAACCATCTGAGCGACCCATGATCACTGCGAACAAGGAACTCCTTTCCATAAAGGTAGTGTTTGAAATGTTTCACAAAATAAACGACGGACAGAAGTTCCTTCCTTGTGACGCAGTATTTGCGCTCGCACGTTGTTAGAGTACTACTAGCGTAGGCTATGACTTTTTCACTGTCGTTAATATTTTGAGACAACACTGCCCCTATTGCTTGATCACTTGCATCCGTGTCTAAGACAAATGGAAGTGTGAAGTCTTGATGCATTATAATAGGAGAGTTGATCAAACTGTACTTTAAACAAATGCTTCTTGACATTGGTTCGTCCAGACAAATGGTTTGCCCTTTTCTGTTAAGGTATGAATATACTTGGCAATCGCAGAGAAATTCTTGATAAACCTGCGATAATATCCACATAGCCCTAAAAACGACCGAATCTCAGTGACGTTAGCTGGCACTGGCCATTCTTTGACTGCAGCAAATTTGGTTGGGTCGGTGGATATGCCTTTTTCTGAGACATGTCCTAGATAGGTAACTTCTTTAGCAAAAAGACAACAATTCTTAGCTTTCAACTTCCGGTTTGCAGCTTGTAATCTGTCGAACACCTTTGTGGGGTTGTTTAGCATCTGATCAAACGTTTTGCCTGTCACTATGATGTCGTCTAAGTAGACCAGACATATGTCCCATTGTAACCCTTGAAGAACATTCTCCATTAGGCGCTCAAATGTTGCTGGTGCGCAACTTAAGCCAAACGGCATAACATTAAATTCAAAGAGTCATCGCCTAGTGGCGAATGCAGTCTTCGCCTTGTCAGCTGAATCCATTTCCACTTGCCAATAACCAGAACAAAGGTCAAGTGTAGAGAACCAAGAGGATCCAGACAATTGATCGAGGGACTCGTCAATCCTTGGAAAAGGATAGGCATTTTGGAGTGTACAACTATTCAGTCGCCGGTAGTCCACGCAAAATCTATGAATCCCGTCTTTCTTCTTAACAAGAACTATTGGTGATGACCATGGGTTATTGGAGGGTTGTATTACGCCTTTAGACAACATGTCATCTATGTTTTTCTCGACCTCGTTCGTCAAATGGGCTGGTATTCTTCTTGGTTGTTGTTTTATGGCCCTACTGTCGCCTGTCTCGATATGATGTTTTACTATCCCGGTTCGATCGAATTCAAGCAGATATTTTCAGCAAACAGACCTGTGTACTTGATGAGGAACTCTTTTGCCTTCAACCTCTGATCATCAGACAGTTTGCTTTCCGTCTTTTCAGTAAATCAGCAAGGTCACTTCTTAGCTCTGTAGATGGCACTAATTCAGTCAGCAAGATGCTTTCTGCACTTCTTTAATCTCTGTCAGCTGCCCTATGACTGTTCCTGTGTGCAAGACCTTGGATTCTTTGCTGACAATTCATCAACCTCACTGGGAACTATCTCCCGAGGTCGCACAGCAGTCCTGGCTGTCAGTGCATTCTCTCTCATAGCCTCCTTGTATACAGGCTCTATTATGCTATATCTAGCCGGTAGGCTGGACCCGTCTGGTAAGCATACTTTTCCTGGGACTACGACCTCGCTTCGTGGGGGTATACTTACAGTCTTAACTGAAGTAATGCGAAAACAGCCAATAGATCCTTCTATTGACATTGTAATGTCCCTCCCATCAATATTGAGTACTTCGTTGTTCATGTCTATCGTGCAATTATTTGCCTTCAGGAAATCAAGCCCTAAAATGCCATCTACCTTGATGTCTGTTACCACTACTGCATTGTAGTATGTCCTTTTGTCAATGGTAAGATTAAACTCTGCTTTGCCCTTGACAGACAAGGGAGTACTATTGGCAGACATAATGGTTTGTTGTACTGCATGTAGGTTTGGTCTAACTGCCTCGGACAACCTCTGGTACAATCTCGTAGATACGAGAGTAACCGTAGCCCCGGTATCTACCAAAACCGTTGCTTTTTCACCCTGGATGCTCACATTGATATACAAACCACACTTTTCAGTGGAAGATCCCAGTCCAACAGATATATGTGGTCCTTTACTTGCTTCTCTCTCATCATGATGTGCATTGATCCTTGTGTCAGGTTTCGACCTACATGTATTTTGCAACTTAGGGCAGTTCCGCTTTATATGTCCTGGCTTTTCACTTTCACACCATATGACTTCTTGCGTTGAACCGTTCTTGTTCCATCGGTTATTCCGCCCCAGTCTTGATGTCTTTAGCGCCTTCAGTTCTTCAATTAGGCTTTTCATGTTGTCTTCAACAGATTTCATCCAGTTTTCCAGCCTTCTGTTAGAAATTGTGTCAGGCTGCTCTTCTACAACAGCTGATCTCAAATGTCCCTTAAGCTCCCTTTCTCTCCGTTCAACCCTATTATATGCCTCTAGTTCAACTGCAAAGCTGATTGCCTCATTCAGATTAGCTGGTCCGGTCGATCGTGATATATCGCTTTTGCATTGTCCATTGTGGTTTTGACAATTTTTCAAAAGTTTTTGTAAAATCTAAAACTAATCATTGGAACAATTTTATTCTCTTAAACACTGCCCGTAAATCTGGAATCTCGCCGACTCAATACATTCCACACCTTTTTTGTTAGAAGTCCCAGCTTAGGGAACTCGGAGATTCTAGTTCTTTTGTTGGGGAAAACCCTTCGAATTTGCATGGATTACACAATGCTCTTTCTTAAACGCCGCTATATCCCTCCGATCCAATATATTTTACACCTCTTTCGGGAAGTCAAACAGATTAACGGACTCTGAGCCTTTAGTTCTTCTTTTTTGCCGAAAACACCCTCCGAATTTGCGTGGACTTAACTTGTCCCCTCTCGATTTCTTTTCTTCCTGTGTATCGACGCGTAAAAATATGTATAGCACATGTAGTTAAGGGTAACATTGCTCATTTGCACTCCTTGAAAATCGAAGTGCAATGAGCAAAGTCACCTATTGAGAGCCAATATTGACAATGGTTTAGGATGAGTAAAATGTCCGCATCACGATCAGCTTGAAGAATCTTTTGAATTCCGGATGATCTTCAAAGCACAGTTGTGAGCTAATTGATGCATTCAAATTGTTCAATACACATGTACATGTAGTCGGAATCGTTATTATTTTTTATCATTTTATCGATACATATTTTAAATAGCACTTGATGAAAATATGAAAAATGAGCTGTAGTATCTCTTTAATCATCGATCAGGATACGTAATGAAGATAACTCATCATCTCACACGATCATTTAGCATAGTTGGTTGTATACTTCATATTAAAGATCAAAGATTGTTTAAAAGTTTGCCCAGAGTTTTTCAGATGTCAGAGCTTCACCTACATGTATTTTATCCGATACAAATTCTGCAACTTTGTGGAAAATAGATAATACCCTAGCGACGAAATGTGAGGAGCTTTTTCTTCTGAACAGTTGGAAATATATTGTTTGGTATATACAATTATGAAATTGTTAACTTTTTTCTCAGCGTTTCACCAAACTTCTCACCTGCTTATGGTGCGTATGTCTCTCAGTTGATTTGATGCGCTAGAGCATGCCATGCGTATGAGGACTTTTTAAAATAAGGCCAAATACTAACAAAAAGTTTATGCTGCAGGGTTATAACGAATTTCGTTTAAAGTCATCATTTCGCAAATTCTACGGTCGCTATAATGACCTTGTGTGTGGTTACAAATCATCACTAAGTCATATGTTAACTGATTTGTTCCATACCTTTTGTTAGACTGTCATTTTTGTATTTGATTTGACGACGGACATCCCCGTTTACTTTGTTTCGACTACGGGCTCACGGCGGGTGTGACCGGTTAGCAGAGGGTGTTTACTCCTCCATGGCATCTGATCCTGCCTTCGCTTTTGTCGGAGGTCCGTGTTGTCCTACACTAGATTTTGTATATGTTTTTGGGACTATGATTACGTTTAACACATTGTTTACTCGCCATTTTTATATTTTATACCTAATATCGATAACAGTAATACATATTCATTTTCGTGGTTTTTTTTTAAAGTATGTCACCTTCGATTGCCAAGGGTTTTCGGTCCACTCCTCTCCCATAAGGGGAGCGAAGGGGACCAAAAACCCTTAGCTAGCGAAGATGAAAGTATGTATGCTAAAAATGTGTGCAGATGTTTTCTCACAGTTTTACCAGTGTGCGACCGACTTTACCCATGTTAGACAGTCATGTGAGATTTTTCGATCTCACACTGCTGCGACGTCATTTCATTGTGACGTCATATATTTCCTATGATTACGTTACACGGTGAAGCAAAACTTTTTTTATATTGTTTCGTTTAAATTTCAATTTGATATAGCTTTCTCTCGGACAGTCTTGAGTTATTTTAGTTTACACTTCCAGTGTAAACCATTTTCGGGTATGCTCTTTCTGCGTGTTTAATTAGTTTTTGTTTCAAAGTTCAAATAACGATATTAAACATTCTAAATTTCCTGAAAGCTCCCGATTTTACGCACTAATCAGTATATAAAATGTTAGAAAAATAATCTGCCTGTTTAATTAGTTTTTGTTTCAAAGTTCAAATAAAGAAATTGAAAATTCTAAATTTCCTGAAAGCTCTCGATTTTACGCACTAATCAGTAAATAAAATGTTTGAAAAGTAATCCTTCATTAGTTACTCGTGTTGGATAGGGCAATTCCACCTCGGGAACAGGATTTCCTGTCTAAGACTCGGCAAAACCTCGTCCTAGACTGCGAATATTGTCCCCTCGGTGGAATTTCCCGGTATACAAGCGCTGTGCGAGTAACGTAGTGTGAGAAGACCGAGGCGCTGTCGAAGATATTGAGGATGATATGGCCATTTAATTCCAACTGTATGGGCCGAAGTGTCCATGGGCCGAAACGTCTTTGGGCCGAAGTGTCTGACATTCGAATTTCCCTATCCCACACTCGTACTAATGAAGGATTCTATTTTTCTCCACATGTGCATGTTATGATTTTTCAAAAGTGCAAGAATTTCTGAATAAGATATAAACATGTTGAATTATTTCTAAATTTTCTTCACAGAAAAAAATTATCCCAAATTA
Source organism: Ostrea lurida (assembly GCA_903981925.1). Taxonomy (NCBI): domain Eukaryota; kingdom Metazoa; phylum Mollusca; class Bivalvia; order Ostreida; family Ostreidae; genus Ostrea; species Ostrea lurida. The sequence continues at coordinate 30,141 of CAJDSM010002196.1, forward strand.
AATTTATTTTTTGACAGTAATATTCGTAGGAAGAAACTTGTTAAGAATTTAGTATTGTAGCCGCTGAAATTGGGTAGCAATCATTCTGCTTGTCTTGAGACGACTTTGAATAATTGGTGAACACATTGCCTTTCAGATGTAGAGATAATTAAGTCTTCCTCTATTGGATTGATTTGAATTAATTGTAATAATAGTAATTATTTATCATATCGTATAACAGTTCAGACCATTTCCCATTTAACACTATCGATTTAAAGTAAGAAAAAATACATTGGATTGGATACACAGAATATCTTTTCTTAAACATCGGATCTCTTGACAGATATAGATATTGAAAAACTTAGATGTAGTAGTGCCTAACACATACATATGTTCGTCTAACTTTCCATGAACTATTGTAGTAATATTTTGTTCTGTCTTCATCAAAAAAGATCTAATCACTTTTACACCGTGTTGATACCATGTTTTGACACATATATACTTGAATCATTAACACACCAGTTTATATTATACCACAATGGAACAGAGTGTCACGA
>CAJDSM010002197.1:4552-36740 GCA_903981925.1 Ostrea lurida
TATTTATAGTAATATTATTAGCCATTATTCTAATGGTCAGCTAAAAATTTAAATAGTTCAAATAAGATACAGCACTCCACAATTCTTTGCTATATAAACAAGGCTCTTGCATGTTTTTTTTTACATATGACGCATGTCCATTTCCCTTTAATTTGAAAAATTACTGCTTCCAATTTTAACCTTAATAGGGATTTCCTTCATTGGATTTAACTGTAGGCACCGACACATATAGTTTCAAAATGCTATGGCAATTCTTTTCAATGCTCTAATGATTAGATGTGCCGGTATACACCACAAATGCCCCCGTTGGCAGCNATGGCAATTCCTTTTCAATGCTCTAATGATTAGATGTGCTGGTATACACCACAAATGCCCCCGTTGGCAGCAAAGTTTATCCATGACCCTTGAGGGTATATATTGCTCACCTGAGTTGCGAAGACAAGATGATATACTGGTTTTCACATAAAAAAAAATTTGACGTCCAGAGGCCATAAATTCTGTACAAAATTTTGAACAGCCTCGATCTTAATTACGTATCTACATGTTGTGATCTTTGAGTGTACCGAGTTTCAATGAAATTCTCCAAAGGGCTTAGGAGGAGTTGCGAAGACAAGATGATACTGCTTTACACTTAAAAACTCTAAGTCCAAGTGCTATAATTCCTGTAAATAAATTTAAACAGCTTCCCCTTCCCACATGTACATTTCGTGATCTTTAAATGTACCAAGTTTCATTTAAATCCTCCAAAGGGTGTAAGAGGAGTAATTGTGAAGACAAAATATTGGGACAGACGGAATGATGGAAGGACAGAATGACTGACGGGAGCAACACGAAATGCCCCCGGCCATTGCTTTTCAAGTCACAACTTAAAAATTCAAAGGTCATGACACAAATGACTGGAAATGTCTCCTCAGCATCTTGACAGATCAGTGATTATGGTTGCCTAATTAGTAGATAACTGATGATTGTAAAATAACAGAATCATCAATACCAGTTATTAAATTTCTAAGATTTTGAATTTTGATGAATTAATGCATCACCAACTAATAATACCATCAATGACCTACTGAATAAGTGGTAATTTTGGCGAGACATTTATATTAAATCCTTGCTTACAATTCTGCTTATACGTTATTTTCATAACTATAAATGAATAATTATTGAAATAATGACTTGAATTGAAATTCTTAATTGACATCAAAATAAGAATAATTCATTGATATCAATAACCAAGCTATAAATAGTAACACAGCACCCTACAGTCACGACCACATCACATATTCTAGGATACAGTGAAAGTCCTTCAGTGCACCAACCTTGAATTTGTTTTCTAGTTCTAGAGTACAAACTAAATATGTAAGCAGGAAGAAGGAGGCTGTATGAAGTTTTAAAAATTTTGTTTATTATCAGGCGATAATGGTCAACTTGTAATGAAATATAACAACAAGCAGTAATCATTATACAATGCAAAGAACTGTATATACATCATGTATCATATCCAGATAAAACATGAATTCAGTCAACAAAGCGTAAATACTAAACCAAGCACCATCAAAAATCTCTCGCAATTCTCTCAAAACATGACACCTATAATACTCTTATTGCCAATGCATTTTATCATTAATATATTTAGTAAATCTTAAGTCATGTTCAGCTATAAAGAAAAACAATTATTTCTTACCTCAAAATTTACAACTGCATAAAATTTCAACTATTTTAAGGTTTTGCATTAAACAATCACAATTGTTTTTCTCAATAGCCACAAAGTATTGTAAAGAAAGACCTCATTTTTAATATATAGTAAAACACAAATATAGTAAATCTGCTTATAGTGAATTAAAGGTTATAATGAAGTGATTTTACTTCCTTACTGGATATAATTATATGCATACCACTAAGTGAAATATGATGTCTCTAGCACTTCACTATATCTGTGCTTTACCGTATAACTATTCACTCACAAACCTTGCTTCATAATGTTCTACATTACATGGGCCAGTCTCCTGGATTGTCTCCCTTCTATATATTACACTGTATAATATCCATCTTGTCACAACAAGATTAATTCTACTAAAGTACTTCATCTAGTAAATATTTACACACACTGAGTATTATGCATATAAATCATAAAGTCATTAAAGTAATTCTAAAAGGCGGAACATTTCTTCTTAGGAAATCATTTGGTAGAATTACATGTAATTTAGAATAATCATCTGGCAAAAAATTCATTATATTGGTAGTGACCACTACAAAACATAAATAATAAATTGAACTGATTGGCACAGCAANCATTATGTTGGTAGTGACCACTACAAAACATAAAATTACCCATACAAATAATAAATTGAACTGATTGGCACAGCAATTCATGAAAGACAAACCTTTCCATCATTGGAGAGTCGGAAAACGATCCTAATTATTAAGAGTATGTAATCAATCCCTTAGATTCATGATGCTGAAGATTTGGAACAAAACCTTCGAAAGAAGCTCTTGTATTATACTTTAATATGATGCATTTCTGGGTAGAAAGCAATCATTTGGCACAATAAAAAAATTAATTCAACAGAACTTTTCTTTTGAAAAAGCACACAAAAGGAATACCGAAATCACTTTTCCTTGGATAACTGTATATATAAAAAGTTATTCTAAAAACCATACCACTCACTGCATGAAGTTTTATAACTGAGACATTACTACTGATACTTACTGAAATATTCCCATTTAACTGCTTCAAATGTACAATTCCAATGAATACAGACAAACTAGATATTTCCCTAGCACAACACGAATAATGGACATGAAATCACTGTATCATTTGATTTACAATCTAAAAGGAATGTACATTTTTGTGGCACTAACAAACAGTACCAAATACTAGGCTATGTTCAATTTTGAGAAAAAAACAGACAAGAGAAATTATACACAAACCTACACAGCAGCATATGTTTCTCATTTCAAGAATTTAAGGATGAAAGATTTTGTAAATACTGCATAATAGCACTCATTATATCCATTTTCACACTGTTAGTCCATTTTGAATTTGCAGTTTGTTCATTCTACAATGAATGTTATGACTAGATTAAATTTAATGCCGTTTTATTTTCAGTTTTGGACTACAGTAAGAATAGCTAAATTAACATGAGACCATTGGACATTAGCAGTCACAAATCCTTAATAGACAGCTCATTCAAAATTAAACCAGTACAGGGCTTTCTAGACCTGCAGTTTTTTAATGTCAAAGTTTACAACAAGTAATGATGGTGTGCAATATTTCAAACATCTAATGGTGCAATATATTTCTGATAGTTTTCACGAGTGACAAATTTGTTGTTTGCAATCCAACAATGGAGATTGAAGAAAAAGAGGATCTTTTTACATTTTTTCTTTCATTCTTGTTAAAGGCACTCACATACATTTCTCCACGAGTCCCATTCCTTTATTTGATTGGAACAAAGCATATCAAATCATTCTATCAACTCAGCTGAGCCCCATACACCCATCCAACTTGAAGACTTCCTGATCTGCTTCATTATGCATTCAGTTTTTTAAGATGTGTAGAACTAGATAAAATACAGGCATCAACCCTGTAAGCCCATTATATGATATCTCCCTTGAAACTATAGACAAGCCAATAGGGTTAAGACTTTTATTATTTTAATAAAGGGTTCCCTACTTTGCATCCAGTTGTCCTACTTGAGATAAAGATTTTTGAAAATTAAGTCAAATTTTAGATTTGATATCTGTTTTCATAAATCATATCCCTCTAACCTAAATGTGCTTGATATCAATTTTGAAAAGAACTGTGTATTTACCAAGAAGTTATATATGTGCAATTGTTAATGCACGACTCATAACGGAGGGACTGATTGCATTTGGTATCCCAAGTTACCTAAAAAAGCCATTTTTAAGTACATGTACATGTATGTGGTAAATAATTAGGATAACTCTTATTTATTTTATACAAATGATCCTGGAAAGAAGGGGCAAAATCAGTAGTAATCTAAATATGCAAGAAGAAAAAATATTCATGAAGCTCAGTTTTCACTTTGATGTCAGATCAAATGCAAGATCACAAGTTCATACTGCAAACAAAATATTGCTAAAATATGTTAAGAAAATAAATACCTCAAATGAACCTACCCCCCCCCCCACCCCCCCAATAATAGGCTGTAAATCATGTGAATTTATCTAAATAAACTCCTTAGCTGTATTCCTTCCATTCAAATAAATTTTAACCACTGTGAGAGTAGTGTAAAAGCCAAAACTATATTCATTCAAAGTAAACTGTTTCGTCTTTGATCACTCCATTTTACATTTTATCATGTTTTAAACTTTGAAAAATTCAAACTTACACCATATCATTATGGAAAAAACCCCAAAAACAAAACACACAAAAAAAACCAAACCCTCAAGTTTAAGGAAACTGTCAGAAAACAGCTCAATATAAAAAACTTCAGGCCTACTAGTATACAACATGTATAACAGACACAAAAAAGGTAGAGTTAAAATGAAAAGTATTAAAAACGAAGACCAATCGCTGTTTTCATGGATTTTGTGGGTAGTAATTTCCTATGAATTTAAAATCTGAACAAACTTTACAAGTTATATAGTGATTAAAACAAGAGGCCCATGGGCCACATCACTCACCTGAGCAGCAGTTCCTAGCAACAAACAAGCTTGAGCAAAATTATCATTACCGGGTATACAAGTAGCTTGGATTAGAAAATGACTTTTAAAGGTAATGACTAAAACTTTGTTAATTATCAAATTTGATTACAAGTATTAAACTTAACTAAAAGTTCATATATTACCATATGCCCTTGTAGAGGGGAATGACCCTTCATTTTAACAAATAACATCTAGAATGCTTCGAGCCAAGTTTGGTTCCTTATACATTCACATGTAAAACTTTGATCCCAAATTGTGGCCCCATCATACCCCCGAGCATTATGATTTTAACAAACTTAAATCCACACTATGTCAGGAAGATTTCATGTAAATTTCCGCTTTTCTGGCCCAGTGCTTCTTGAGAAGATTTTCCAATGACCCCACCCTATTTTTGTGGTTATCTCCCCTTTAAAGGGGGCATGGCATTCATTTTCACAAATTTGAATCCCTCTAAAAGGTTGATTTGTATCAAGTTTGAATGAAATTAGCTCTGTGGTTCTGAAGATGATATACAAAGTTAACAGACAAAACAGACAAAATGTGATCAGAAAAGTTCACTTGGGCCTTCTGCTCAGGTGAGCTTAAAAAAAAACTAAGAAAATCTGTTAACAAAATTACATCTCAATGAAACTGTAAAATCTGCAAAAACTGGTGCTCATGAATTTTAAATAATTCTGCAGAAAAATGAAATAGCACACAAAATCCAAATCCAACAGAATGTTTGTCAGAGAACTAATGAATGTCTATATTACATGTATGATAAGTGAATTTAAAACAACCTTTGTGTGAAACTCAATACATTTTACAAATGCTCTATATTGAGAATTATTTTTACATAATGCTGTTGATTTAATCAATTTTACTGGGCATCAAATATACTGGCTATAATCATTCAATGAGAATCTCATTGGACAATATTTTCACCAATNCATACTGGCTATAATCATTCAACGAGAATCTCATTGGACAATATTTTCACCAATCCCATGTTGTAATTTAATGCAGGCACAAATGAGCCATGCTGTGGTGTAACAAAAAAATCAATATAAAGCATTGAAAAGTGCATTGATATAAATAAATTATCACAATATCACAAGACTAGACCCAGTACTGACTATCCTTCAACACAGGAGCCGTCGTTCGACAATACTGTAAAAGTTCAGGGTCATCCATCACTGACCAATCAAACAAGTCGACACTTGACTGAGAAACCATGGAGTCCCTCAAATTGAGGTCCCCCAGGGGTGTGATTTTGCACTCTGGAACTGTAGCACTAACTTCTGTCTGAATGTAGGATGCAGCTCCAACATTGTTATATTCAGGAGAATCAGAAATACTGTCCTGTGAGACATTTCTTGTTACCATGGGAACATTGTAGTAGTTATGATGTTCATATACTAAAGAGTGTTCATCATCTGATGTATTTTCATTGGGCTCAATATGAACATGCGGTTGATTAAGTGGAATAGGACCAGATATTTCTGGTCTTAACTGGTTTTTCTGCATGTCTGTAGGTGGAATATAGTTTTGATATCTCCTCTTTCTCCACAGAAGGTACACTATTATGATTCCCAATATGACCACCACACACAGGGGAATGAGAATGGCCAGGATTATCATGAAATCATTCCTCACACTCGGACTCACCACCTCCCGACTTCCTGCTCCATCCACCTTAGAGTCATTGACGACATTTCCATTATGAATATTAAACACTAAGTCACCAAGGGCCGGCTGTACGCCTCTGGCCGTTAACAAATAAGTCATCCTGTCTTCTGATTGGCCTTGTACAGGTCCGTGGAAAGCATAGAAGATTCTTCTGTTTTCAATGTCTCTATGGGTAAATTCATCTACCTGCCGATATCCTATTTGAACGTCCCTCTTCCTACGAACAACATTCACAATAATTCCAAATTTTGGCTGATGAATGATTTTGTAACGTGGGATACTTCCTGTTAGATTTGCCAGACCTCGTGCATCGAGACTTCGCAGTGTGATAGCAGTGTGGTTTTCTTTGGAAAGTTGCACTGGATTCTGCTTCACAAAAGGTTTTACTGAGATTGAGATCATTCTATTTCTTAGTATAATATCAGATCCTACATAGGAAATGTCACAGTAAAATCTGTCATTGGGGAAACTGAGATCATTCTGGGCATACATGACATCATGTTTATTATCAAGATCCTGTTGAGTAAAAGTAGTCACTGGATAAGATTTCACAAAGATCTGTCCGTGGGATGGAGGCCTGGTAATGGTGTACAATATCTTAATTCTCTCCCCATTAGTTTTGAAGTCAAGCTGACTTCTGGATATATATACTGATGTAGAAGCTTGTGGAATGTATATTGTTGCATTGGTTACCATATCTAGACTCAGAGTCATAACACTGACAGCCACCGTCACTAACTGCCGTGGGAATTTTCCATCGGTTATGTTTAACTCTATGAAAGATGGCAAAGGAGGTCCACTCTGGGTGAAGACGATGTCGCCATCACTGACGTCCTTCTGTGTAAAGGTTTTGATTGGTCTGCTGGGGAGAGCTCGGAATGCTAAAATCCCGTTGTTCGGTTGGGTTTGTACTTCATACCAGAGTTTTTCTGGTGGAGAGTCATTATCCACTATCTTCAATACGTTGTCATCCACTACTGTATACGCTCCCTCTGTAACTTCTATCACTGGATTGTCTGGTAAAAAATAAAATGGTTCATCATTCACTGGGTTAATCTTGATGGGAAATGTTTCCTCCAAAATCTGCATTTCCTCGCTTGATCCATATTTCATGTCCAGATACACCAGGAAACTGAAGCTGTCATTTCTACTCTCCGAATCATCATGGTGGTAGGAAATTCTCCTCAAGTTGATGTATTCTTGGGTAAAGTTACTGCCCACTCTCAGTGCACTTCCACCTCTCCAAGACAAGGTACCATGTTTAGGAACAGTCGTTAAGGAGTACAGTGCAGACACAACCTTCCCAGAAGCTTCCAGCTGCCTGACATAGGTGGAAATATCGAGGTTAGACTGGGACAGAATTGTTTGGTCACCTTCAGCCAAGGTTAATTCTTTCACACGGATTTTGCCCTGGTTACTCTGGCTGCTGTACGATATGGCTATGTTGAAAACTTGGTTTTTCACAGTGTCTGCATAAACTGTGTTCACTTCAAAGACAAAATGGTCTGTGTCCTCAGTGGTCTGCATGAAATGCTCATGCTGATAATAAATCTTTCCATCATCAATGTCAGCCTGGGTGAAGGAGACAACTGGTAGAATTTGTTGTTTACTCCTGGTTACTAGGCGACCTTTACTGGGTTTACTTTGCACATGATAGGTAATATCCTTGGTCTGATTTGGGTTGTTTGTTCTGCTCAAAAGATTTGACTGGGTGATCATGTGCGTCTGCTCAGGGTAAACTTGCAACTTTTTGTTGTTGATGATTGAGAGGATTAATTTCCTGGTTTTGATGTGGAACTGCATTCGGTTGGCATTACTGTTCTGTCCGTCGCTAAGGTGGAACCAGAAATAACCACTGTCACCACCTGAAACCAGAAAAGCATACCAGAGTTGCTTCATGAAAACAAAATTCATCTCTTCATGTTGTGAATTAAATTTATAAAAATGCCTTTTTCTGGAGGTAATTACATGCACCAATTCATAATGACTGTTACTTTTATAAATCCAAAACTGTATTAATTTAGTATGTAGTACTTCATCCAGAGAATGACAATTATACATGTATATAAATTACATTCACTGAATCTTTTCTTTTATATTTGTGTTGAAATTGATATTGTTTTCATCATACAATGAATATACATGTTTGTTAAGAACTAGTTAAATCCATTTTTTAGCACCACCTGTCTGCATTCACTACCAAATCTGGAGCACCCTCAAGGTCATAGGTTACACTGGGTGGAACGAATCAAAATAGTCAACAATATATTTTAGTATTTCAATCTAGTTTCTATTTTCAAAAAACATCTGGAATAAAAGTACACTTTGTCTACTCTGTTTCTTTTTAAATTCGAGCAGTTATGGAACATCCATATATTAATCATGAATGTCCATTTAAAAAAAATGAAAAATAATAATTAAAAAAAAAAAAAAAAAAAAAATCATGAATGTCCAATAGTCTTACTAAAATGATGAGGTCTAATTTAATATTTTTTAGCTAGCAATTTTGGGTGGTGAACTTCAATTTTGTTATGACTTACAATTGTTTTCATAATACTGATGGTGGCATTAACTTGTTGATGAAAAAAATCACAAAAACCATTTTATTTCATATCACAAAGTTGGTGATTTTCTAAATTTTCCTTGAAAATTGTCAACATTTCAGCAAGTCATTTTTGAACAGATACAATGGGTCGTGTGATGTTGATCAAAACTAAATTACTGATCTTTATCATTAAAGACAATTTTAGAGCAAAGATAAAATCTGTAAATATTGTAAATTGTCAAAATTTTTTGGTATTATCAAAGAGGATGTCAATTCTGTGGGTTATACAAATTATGATAGACAATCAATCACTTTCACAGCATGCACTTTACACATGTACAGTATGCTGTATTGATTCTCGATGCAGCTATGTAGTTTTCTAATATTGGCATTTATGACTACATAGATCATATATATCTTTAATGTAAACCTTAAGGAAAAAACCCAATCAATTTCTGCACAATTTCTAAGCAAGCATGGAGCAGTGCATCCCCTCGCAATGTATAGGTAATCAATAAATATTTATAAGTATTTTCTATGAAGTCCCATAGTGACCTTGACCTACTGACCACAACAATAGGGTTCAATCAAGCAAAAGTATGGCCTGTAGAGTGTCTACAAGCTTTATCTAAGAAGTCTTGTCATGACTTTTACCTGGACCTTTTGACCCCGAAATCTTGATAACAGAGCCCCATGTGAGGTATCAAATCAACTGAGCAAACAAGAAATCTGTGAGCAATGCTCACTAGTTGACACCCCGCTATAAGCCTTTTAAAACTGTCAATATAGTTGTACATATTTCCAGGTCCTCGCAAACGGAAATATATGCCCGATGAATCTGAAAATCATCCCACGATAGTCATACCTGCATAAAGCTTCATGCAAAATATCAGTAGCCTCGTGATATATAGTTGCTGAGAAATATGCGACGAAAAATGTTGTATAGGAGCACTGTATTGAAAAACTCAAGTCCTGGCAAATAGAAGTAGATGTCCGCTGAAATCGAAACCAACGTCCCACGATACATCAAACCTATATAAAGCTTCATGCAAAATATCAGCAGCCCGTGATATATGGTTGCTGAGAATTATGTGACGAAAAGGTGGGATGGAATGACGGACGGAATGACAGACAGGGGTATCTTGTATGGCTTGTAGAGTGCCTACAAGCTCTCTCTCTTTCTCTCTCTCTTTCTCTCTCTCACTTATGAATAGTCCCATTACCACAATGAGTGGATAATAAATGTATTGAATCTAATTATTAAAATGAACAGACATTAATGCTTCTTGTTAATATTTTACATGAATAATACAGAGCAAAATAGATCACAGATGACTAAACATATACGACTGTTGAGACTGTTGACAGGAAGAAAACATACCTTATTGCACGAACACCACCTGGCCTGTGTTGATACTATGCTGAGTAAATCTTGTGATGTCTTTAAATGTGTTGTTGAGGAAAGATACCCTGCCATTACTGGGTTTGGTTATCGTGTACCACACCCTCTCTGGGGGCGTGTCAGGGTCCTCTGCATTCAAAATGTCCTACAAAATTGTCAGTTCAGGTGTTAGTGCAGTAAGAATTTCAAATCTCAAAAACGTATGCAATAAGCATTTGAATATGTATGCAAAGGTTGTACAAAAAGTGTGTACCTGCCCCCTCCTCTACAGTACAACTCAGGTAGATATTAATTTACCCACTGGTGTCCGAGGATATTTTAAGAGTGGGCACTTAAATATCCACAGAACACAGTGGGCTGTATATATAGTTATATAAGAACTCAGGTAAATGTTCACTCCTAAATGCCCACTGTGATTCCAAGTGGATGGCCCACAGTGGAAAGTGGGCATTCAAAAATCCGCCTGAGCTGAACTGTATATTTCTCTTCTCTTTAAATGTATACTACTGTTAATTCATGTATCAAGATCAATTGAAATATAATAGACTGGTTAAATGTAAATTTCATACCTTGGAAATCAATGCCAAAGAGCTCTGCCATAAAGTCAGACCCTTGTTGTTGATGATTTGTGGGGCCTCGTCATTTACAGCTTCAATGTGGACGTACAAGGTCTGGTCATCTGTCTCCTCTTTATCCGCCATCTGACCTTTGATGACCATTTCATCCACTTCAGAGTCACTTCCATCATGTACATAATAAACCCTGCCCTGTCTCAAATCATCCATTGTGAAAGTAGACAGTGGTTCGCTTCTTTTTTCAATCAATTCTAAATGGCCGTGCCTTGGTTGTCTCACCACATGGAAGACGACAGACTGATTCGTTGGAGAGGTAAATTTTAGAACAATGTCTGCCGGTGACAAGGGCCTCTTCCCTCCCTCTCGAATGGTCAAGTTCCTCGTTTCGATATCTAATGGTGGTGGTAGGACCTCGATTCCAAAGGTAAGTCCTCGTAACCTTTGACCTGTTACTCTGTCTGTCACATCGAATGTGAAGAAGTCATTTCTGTGTCCTCTCACGGTGTGTTGATAGGACACCACTCCTGAATTAATGTCCCACTGCGTGAACGTGTCCTGCTCTCTGCTTGTTGATCTATAAGTGACATAGATTGCTCCATATCTTGGTTTGTTTTGTATGGTGTAGACAATGGATGATGGTTGTGTCAGTGAATTAAAGATCTGTAGATGGGATTTCGTGATGATACTTCTTTTCATGCTCTGAACTTGCACAACATTGTTGTTGATAACTCGTGGAATCTGTGATGGAGTGCCCTGTAAAATAGTAATGGTGAACTGATCCTCGATCCTAGCTTCTCCAGCAACAACAGCAAATTTAAAGTAATCTCGCCCCATTCCTCCGTGCGTGTGGCAGTATGTCAAGATCCCAGCCATCAAGTCCTTCTGCGTGAATTTGTTTACGGTTTGTCCATTCACTTTTAGGTTTCCGTGCAAGGGTTCCTCAATAATCACAAAAGAGATTTCATCCGGTTTCACATTCACATTGGTTTCCACACTGAGGTTGTTAGCACTTATGTTCACATCTTCTCCCACCTGGACATACACACCGGTGTTATTTTGGATTGCAACGTAAGGTTTCCCTGCGTGGATGCTAAAGAGAAAATGCTCAATAAAATTGCCATCGTAAACCTTCATCAAAGCATTGCCAGTCTCTTGTCCCTCATGCCGGAACTTTATCTTCCCTTCCTCAATGTCTTTTTGTGTAAAGCTGAACACTGCTTTACCATTTTCACTATTAACTATTTCACCGTTTGGAATTCTCTCTCTTTCGTATCGAAGTTCCATGGAATTAAAATCAAGATCTGGGTCCGAGAAACTGAGATCCTCTGGTGATATTATTCTTTCCTTGTTCGACACAACCTGAAATGTTTTATCCACTTCTCTTACCGGTGGATTGTCGTTTCTCATGGTTATGCGGATGTGGAATCTTCCACTGAATTCTTTCACTTTGGCTGGGAATGAGGTCGCAGACGTCAGGATTGGAGATGCGACAAAAGCAAAGCTATCTCTATCATTTTCTGAATCGTCATGCTCATATACAAGCTTACCACTTTTTATGTCCTTATTTGAAAATCTTGCCATCTCATTTATTCTCAGTGGTGAAAATCTGTTGTATCCATTCTTTAGCTTCAGAGTCCCATGTTTGGGAAAATCCACAACATCAAATTCAAAGTTTTGATAGTCATCTGTTTCCAGGTACAGAAAATCTTTGGTAATTACAGACTCTTTTCCCTCCAGAACTGTATCCAACACATTGTTAGTCAAACGCACTTGTGTCTGTCTCGGAACGAATTCCACACTAAGTCGCATCAGTTTGGGAACAGCAGGTGGCGCTGTAACTCGAAAATCGATGAAATCTGTTTGCCTGTCATATGTTAAGCGGTTAAGGCGGTAAACAACATACCCATTGTTCACATCTTCCTGTGTGAAGAAGTCATTGCTCGTCAGTGGAGTCATTTCATAAACTAAGGCATCAGTAATATTGCTGTGGTGTATTCGATATATATTTCCCCGGAATGGTTTTCTGGATATGGTAAACTTGACATTTTTGGGATTGTACCACTGATCATTTGTTTTTGCCTCTAACTCATCTTTGGAGATCACTTTGATTGCACTCTTCTGGACTGTCACCTTATTAATGCCAACAATGTCGACAGTAAGCCTGTCCACTAAAATATACACAAGTCCTGTAATTGTGGTGTTAAGTGCTGAGGCTTCTAATGAAAACCTGTCATACTGCACCAAATACTGCTTGTCCCTATTGATGTATCTTATTTGATTGTTATCAATGTGTCTCTGAGCAAAGGTATCCACACTTTCCCAAGTATCATTGGAATACATCCTTCTCTGAATTTCTCCAAATTCTGGAGAATTTGTGATTCGGTATCGGATTTCTATTTCTTGGATTGGTACATTATTGATGACCACCAAATTCTTCCTGTTGATTGTAGCATGGCTCCCCTGAGTGACTCTGATGCCGTTGTTGTTGAGTTGTAGAGATAGAGACACTGCGTCGATGTTCAATCTTTTGGAATATCCGCCAATGGTCAGCAAACAAGACGACGAATCGGAGCTGGTAAACCAGATGCTGCCGTCTAAAATTTCTTGAAAAGTGAACTTTGTTCTTTGTTTTGCAGGTTTGTTCGATGCTAGAAAGTGACCAGGTAACCCTCCACTGCTCCTCGACACACATGCAGCCGATATTTCCGATTCAGAAGGTGAAGAATCTGAATCAAGAACGTTTACAATAGATTTTGTGATTCTAAGCTTTGTATTTTTGGCCATTGTTATGGACGCTTCATTCTGAGTGTTGTTCAGCAAGCGCAGGGTAGGTTTGTCATCTACTGGCTGTATGTAGAAGGGTAATAAGAAAGTATATGATTTTTGTATTTCTGCAAGGTTGTTAGACGTGTCTGTGGTTATTTTCATATTCATGGTCACTTCATCTCTCGTGGTTTCTGATCCATCATGAACATACCTCACTTTTCTACCCTGTAAATCCAAAAGGGTGAAAACATCTCGGTTTCTTCTTCTCCTCCCAAGGTCAATTAGAAGATGTCCATGTTTTGGGAAACGCATTAGATCAAACTGAATTGCTGACTCGCGAATCTTCATTTCCTTGTAATCCAGTAGAACATGAATATGGTCCGTGGTAATAACCTTTTCTGATCCTTCCTTTAGTGTCACCCCTCTGACCTCCACATATTGGTCATCATAAACTGAGGTGGAATTAAAGGTACGAGATTTTGATTTGCTGGTTGTCTTCTGACAGTTTTCAGTGCAATCTGAAAAATTTCCACAGTAAGTGCTCAGATTATGGCTTAGCTGCATTTGTTGAAATCCGTACACTTTTGAATTGATTGATAAATTGGTCATACACCCTATGTAATGCTCTTGACCAGCAGTATTTGTAATTGTATCAATATTTTTGTTTACAGCATGAGCTAACACATGAGATGTCAGTCCACCCAAGAAAAAATGCCCAGAGAAGTCAAAGTAGTTTCTGCTGGTTTCATCAAATGTTGCTGTCAGTGTAGAATGATCCACTAGGAACTTCACCTCTGCATTTCTGCATTGAACGACTAGTAAATGCCACTTTCCATCACTGATAATCAAATCTGAATTCAACACAAGATCGGCACCGCCCTTGTTTAACGTCAATTTCAACTTCTTTGATATAATCTCTACAGAGAATAAATCACTACTTGTTTTTCTCCCAAGGTTGAACAGCAAAAGTCCATTTTCTGTCAAAGTCTTGAAGTGGACAGAAACAGATCCAGAATTTTTGAATGGTAGGTGATGAAAGGCAGCAAAAGAGACGTTGGACTGGAAATTCATTGATGAAGATGAGTTTGCTTTAACTTCCTCGGTACAAGCCCAGGACACATGATTCACTGCCCCAGAATTTTCCAACTTTTGTGCATTGCTGATGATATCATACTTATTAAACTCCACATTTCCCATGCAGCCACGGTAAAATGACCAGTTCTCTGCAAAGGTTGAAGTCTTCGGCAATCCACCAACAAACACTTCGTTTTCATTGAGTTCATGTAACTTTCCTGGTATTGTAATCTGACTTTCTACTCCATCAATGGTAACAGTTATCAACTGTGCATTCTGCTTGATCTCCACATGATGCCAACTGCCATCATTCTTTGGCTGGTGGGATTTCCAGGCAAGTGATCCAGAACCAAAGTCCCCTTTAATCTGGAGATGGCCATCCTGTAGATAAAGGTACAGGTAGTCTATGGATCCATGAGCCAGGAAGAGAAGACCTTTGGAGTGCCACGTTAAAAACCTCAGTTTCAGTTCCACATCTCTACTGTTCCCAAAAGGCAGGTTTAAGTAACTGTCTCCATAAAACGAAGCTGTAAAATAGAACAGAATAGAAATGAAAAACAGACGGCATTCAAGAACAGCAATTTACCAGTCATCAAGAAAGCTTTATAAAATCAAGGAGAACAAAACTAAGTGACAAATGAATAATGAAATTATTGCTTTAACAAGAGGCCTATAGGCCTTAACAGTCACCTGAGTGTCATACCCCATACAGGGAGTCTCATATTTGCATTTAAGCCTCAAAATGAGGTCTTTTGTCAACATGTGTATCATCTTTCAAAATAGGCATAGGATTTCTATTCAAATACACAAGAAGACAAAATGGAAGTTTGAAACATATGAATCACTGTCACGTTCCTTATCCCCAGGGGCCATGAATTTCATAATTTAGATAGAGAGCTTAATGGACATCATAATCATAATTTAGTTGTTCTTAAACATAATTAATAGAAGCATAAAATAGTTTTTATGCCCCCGTGATCGAAGATCNAAATAGAAGTATAAAATAGTTTTTATGCCCCCATGACCGAAGATCGGGTGGCATATTTGTTTTTTGTCTTGTCTGTCATTCTGTCCTCCTGTCATTCTGTGCTGACAACTTTACTCGGATATAAACTTTTGAATGGTAAGTACTAGGGCTTTGATTATTTCACATGTATGTTCCTTATGACAAGACCTTTTCCGTGGGTACAAAATTTTTTGACCTCCTGACCTGACGTTTGACCTACTTTTTAAAAAACTTTTAACTCTTAGTTTAACTTTTGAATGGTAAGTACTAGGGCTTTGATATTCACATGTGTGTTTCTTATGACAAGACCTTTCGTGGGTACCACATTGTTGACTTCCTGACCTTGACCTTGAAGTTTGACCTTAACTTTTTCAAAACTTTAAACACCTTTATGTTATATTTTTGAAAAATATGGTTAAGTACTAGGGCTTTTTGATATCTTCAAAAGTACTGTTTTTAATTAAAGCTTTCGCAATGGGTAATACACAAATTTTTTGACCTCTCGACCTTGATCTTGAAGTTTGACCTACTTTATGCAAAAACTTTATACATTAGCCATAATTCTTGAATGGCAGAGTTAGGGCATTCATATTTTACATGTGTATTCCCTTATGACGAGTCCTTTTTATCTGGTACCCAAAATGTTTGAACCTTGACCTTGAAATTTTGATCCTTACATTTTTAAAAAACATTGGCCTATAATCTTTTGATGGTAGGGAATAAACCTTTTATATTTCACCATGCAATAATCCTTATGGAAAGCCCTTCCACCTGGCATGTGGAATAGGGTGCATTCGTGTTTCACAAACACATCTTGTTCTAAGTTACAATACATGATTAAATGTATTGGCCCCACTCTCAAGCCTGATCCCCTGATCCAGGGATAATAAAATTCACAATTGAAGTAAATCAGTCATGCATTTAATTAATTTTTCTCAAATAAATATTGGAGTAGCGGCGAAGATTTTCTAACATTTAATACATTTTCACTATATGGCCATATTGGCCCAAATCTGTACATGCATATGCAATAATTATTGAAGATAATATTTCAGTTATAGGAATGTATAATTATAATTGTTGATGGCATGGGCTCTCTTCACCATCATCTGTAGACATGCTTGTGACGAAACAGGAGCTAGGTCAACTACCGTTTTCAGAGTGTATTTTAAGCATAAGATAAGTTTATTCTAATTTTGGGTCCCAGAGGGCATATGTTAGAAGTAACAGTTCATAGAGAAAGAAATGTCCAAAAAGAATGAAGAAAAAAAAATACAATATTCAGGCCCGTTCCCAGACTTTTGTGGAAGGGGATGTGAGATTCTAGGCAAAATTAATTACTGTAAAATCATTTTAATTCGTGGGGGCCAATGTTCGTGGGTAACCAAAATTTTGCTGGTTTGTGGGCACGTAATTTTGTGGGAAATTCATAAACAAGAGGCCCAAGGGCCACATCNCACGTAATTTCGTGGGTAATTCATAAAAAATGTGAACGGCATAATATTTATAAAGATTGAAAGGAAAATAAAACATGTTCGTGGGGATGTTAATTCGTGGGTAAAAGTGACCCACGAAATCCATGAACATTGGTCCCCCACGAACAAAAATGATTTCACAGTAATAGCGAGCTAATGAAATGGCATGTAAGTCACGTGTTTTGTTCTCTATCAGCTGAAAAATTGTGAGCCCACGCGACTTTGCGACCCACAATATCTACGGACCCACAATGCGTCCGCAAAAATGTCGGACTCACTGCGGTTTACATCATTAACAACTTCATCAATAAAATACATATTAACGTGTTTGGAAAGTACCACAAATGCATTTAAATTCCAAGCAAGCTTTCTCATACCTTAGTATGTTTTGCTGTTGTTGATATATTGCTTATTTTGAAAGAAAACAAAACATTGCAGCTGAAACGACATCACAATTCAACTGTTAACATGACAATATGACATCAACAATGCAACTGTTTATGTTGACAATACGTCAGACAATGCAACTGTTCACATTGACTATGTCATTTTTTCTGCGTTAAATGAAGAGGCTTTTATTTGCAAGATGTTTTAGCTAGGGTCTTCGCTCACACAACGGTAGCACCGTCAACATATTAGTCAATGTACAGAGTGATATCAAACTTTAATAGTGAATTTTGCAGAGGTGCATGAACACCCCCATGCCCCCCGTGTACAGGCCTGCCTTGATACATATGGACACGGATAAATAAAATCCGCATTAAATGCATTTTCAAATTTACTTCAGAGTCAAAGAGAATTTATTTTAGCTATAAATTACTAATTAATAGTCAATATTCAAATCAAACTCCGCCTTTAATATGGGGGAGGGGGGTGCGAATATACACCCCCGGGTGCAGGCCTGATAATATTCACAACCTACTTGTTGTTTGTGGATGCACTTCGATGCAGCATATTGGGATTACAATTATGTGGTTGTAAATTGGATATGTATTCTCTTGATAAAGATGCAGGTTGAGGTTTAAATAACGTACTTGTCATGGACATGTATGCAGATTATTCTTGAAAACAAAATACACTTTGTTCATTATTGTCCAATTTATGATCAATGCAGATTGCAGCATAATGAAATATTTAATTGTTAATACTAATATGAAAGAAAACCCAATATTGGAAATTGTTAACCCCCATAATAAAAGAATTGCTAGAAAAATATGTAACTTTTAAAATTGTTTTAATTACCAGAAAAGAAAAACTCTAAAATATTGTATAGATTATGACAGTTTACTATATATGTGTGTGCATAATGTGTGTACATATGTTTAAATACATACTTGTATATGTTAACTCAGTGGCAGATCCAGGAATTTCAGAACCAGGGGGCACGGTATAATTCTTGGGGCCTGGGAATTGTTTTGATACCCCTTTACATGTACCGTACATTTTTGTAGTGAGAGTGTAGAGAATAAAATACATATTGTATACATTGCATGTTGATTACAATTTAAAGTATATGCGTATAATACAGGCAAAATTTACAAAAACATCCCCCCAAAAACTTTCAAGTGGGAGGGCACACGCCTGGTGCACTGGCTCTGAAACCCAACTACATACATGTGGACAGTATTTAATTTAGTACCCTTTGTTATTCTATGTGTATGATTGGTGCTGTCAATAAATTGAATTTAATATAGCCAACAGAGTCATTGGCCTACATTCAGTGCTCTCTCTCTCCTCTCTCTCTCTGTAATGCATGTATAGAATTTGCTGATTTTTTTAAAAATCCTTACAATACACATTTCTACCTTAGAATCTGCTTATCAAAGAAACTCCAATATACCCATGCCCATGGCTCCGAACATAAAAATATTGGTGTCATATACGTTTGTATATAGCTTGGGTCTAAAAGTATAATTAGTGGGTACATTCGTATGCAAAAAATACTCTATGAATAAATTTTCTTATGTATATGATAAATGTACCCACGATTTCTAAATTTGTATGAATTTCCTTGCCTTGATTTCTGAAATGTAATATTTAACATGATTTAATATATGACAATATGCCTACGGGTTACAAAAAGTACATAGAAAAAGAAAACAAAATAGATTATATGTCAAAAAACAATGGAGATCCAATCCATTGATAACAAAATCTCGCACCTGCTTTTAGTCTGTGTACACTGATCAACAGTAGCCAGGTTAAGATGTAATGGGTTTCCATGGCGTCTCATTCACAAGATTTATCCCGACCAATTACGCAACACGGCTCTCTGCAACATGATTGCATGCACTTCAAGAACATAGCAATTTTCTGACTTTGAAGGGTCTACATTGTTACTATTTTTATTTTGATAATGAGGTTTTGCTATTTACGGGAAACGATATATTCAGAAAGTTACCCACGTTTATAAAATTCAGGATGTAATGAAACCTACAAAACTAAACATCGCTTTTATCACAAAAATAATCTCTCCTCCAAATATTAATGCTAAATTATATATAATTTCCTTTCCAATAGCTTTTGACTTTGCCATTTTCATGTTCGGCTTTACTGAAAATAGCATGACCATGGACTTTGGTTGACCGAGGTTAACTCGTACATTGAATGATTCTCATTTCGTAAGTTGCGGATGCTGACAATAAAGTTCCGTTTGTAAATCTAACGAATCATGAATTTCGTAAATATAGTTTGTAAAACTCGTATGTATGATATACAGCTATTGATCACCTAGACGAAACACAGTGACAAATATGATAAGAATTCAAATGTTGGTATATTTGATCAATTCTTTTGTCAAAGCAATATACATTTTATTGTATTGTACGTTATTCAATTAATGATTAATTGAATCACAAATGTGGGCCTTTTAGGGCAAAGGCATTTAAAGGAGGGAGGAGTGTAGTGGTCAGCTGGGTTCAATCTCCGGTGGCCAGAAAGCTCGGTTAGTAGAGCACGTACCTGACTAGATTGAAGGAGCCTGGGTTCGAATCCCGGTCTGGTCAGCTGCATTTTCTCCTTTCCTGTTACATTTGGTGCCATTGACCACCCCTAGAGTATTCGAGGATGAAGAGTTCACGACCATTTAAGGAGGGAGGGGTGTAGCGGTCAGCCAGGTTCAATTGCTGGTGGCTAGATAGCTCAGTTGGTAGAGCACCTGACTAGATTCAGGGGATCCAGGTCTGGTTCGTTGCATTTTCCCCCTTAGAGTTACATATGGTGCTGTTGACCACCCCTGAAATTGTAAGTGAAAGTCCTGCCAAGGGCAATAAGAACCTGGGTTGCATATCTTCTAGGACAAAGACACTTTGAGAGAAGAATGTAGTGGTCAACTGGGTTTGACCTCTGGTGGCCAGAGCTCAGCTGGTAGAGCACCTGACTAAAGAGATTCTGGGGGCCTGGGTTCAAATCCCATTCTGATTATTATTCCTCTTCCATATACAACTATATATAGCCATATTGGCCCCCCCCTAAACTAAACCTGACCCAGAATTTCACAATGGCCTTCAAAACCTTTTTTTTGCCCCCCCCCAACTTGCGTGGGAGCAGAGATGTTTGAAAATTCCGCATTTTTAAGGCAGTTTTGGCCCCACATGAGGCCCCCAGAGGAGTGAAGATTATAAATTTCATAATTCAGTAATCCTCTTACTCCAAAGATTTACACAAAAATGGTAACATTTTCATGAAGTTAAAAATGTATTGACCAACACTGGAATACACAATGCTGGAGAAGTATCAAGAATATAGGTCATATTAGCAACTCAGGCTTCACCCATCCCCACCCCACTATTGACATTGTTTATATAGTGAGATCCAATATTCAGGGAAATGTTTGCGTGTACACTATATTTTGATGGAATTGTTGGCTACTACCCTGAAGGTTTGACATATCTAGTCTTTCTTCAACAAATGTTTTTCCATGTCCTGTACTATCAATTATTGTACAATCCAGTATAAAATGTTTATAATTTGTGCATGTACACAGGCAGATACGATATACTCTAGTCAGTTCTACCAGCTGCCTAAGTTTTGCTTAATTTGTTCAATCATATCTCGTGGTAAATTTAAGACTGTGTGTACTGGTCATACTTAACATGGTCTAGAACCCAACCTTATGTCAAACCCCCCTGACCCAGGAGTCATGAATTCGATGGCATCCTAGCTCAATGTTAATTCAGTTTGTCTCTTAGATGTCCTTGAGTACAAAAATTTTTAAAGATCATATTATTATTTCTATAAAAGTTTTGCTCCAGTGGTTCAGTAATCACAGGCAGACATACAGAGGTTCAATAACCACAAATCACAATGACTCCAGTGACCTAATACAAGTTAACAATAAACTATATCTACAAATTCTTTATTGTGACAAAAATATGTTATCATTACAATACTGAAGCCAAAGCTTTATTTCAGTGAAAATAGCGGATTGTCTGTTGTCCTCTTACACATGTAAGTCACAAAATGGGAATAAAGTAAAAGTTATCTGACAAATATTCATACTGAAATTACAATATATTAAATACTTCAAAGAGAGCATAAAATAAATGTGCTTTTTGGAAAATTCTAAAACGGACATTCTCTTTGTACCACACTCTCTTTGTATCATACTATACACAAATTCACATACATACATAAATTGCAACTATGATCTAGCAGCAAGTCTAAGAATTGTGGCAAAAGTTAGTTTTGTCTGCTTTAAAATGGACACAACTCTAGAGGCAATAAAAAGCATTGCACAAACAATTAAAGAATAAAAAATACACCTCAATATACATGTACATACAGGAATTATAACTGAAAGGAAAATACTTGAATTGCTCATTATACAACATAAAATTGTGAACTACAGCACTATTGACATATTCTGTTGATCTTGTGCTGTCCTCTGGCTGAGATTCCTACTTTCCATCTGACATGTCAACATCATCTTCTTTCTTGTCCTTCTTTTCACCTGTAACTAAAAATTGAGAATTTACGACCAACACATATTTACAAAAATGTACAACTTTGTTTTTGCTGCCTTTTCAATTCAACTTGCAGAAGTAAAACAACCAACACTATTAATTTTATAAGAAAATAATCAAAGTGTGTAAATATAGCAGTGAAAAAAGATTTCACTCTAAAACATGAAATTAGCCTGGTAAGCTACAGTTTAATACTTGCTATAAAATACGACATAAAGTGACTAAGTGCGGGATTTCTACAAACCTTCTCCTTNACATAAATGAACATTGCTGTAAAATACGACATAAAGTGATTAAGTGCGGGATTTCTACAAACCTTCTCCTTCCCCTTCCCCTGGTGCACTGTCTGTTCTTCGCCGCTTGCGTGGATTCATTCGTTGTCGTAAATGCTTGGGTGTTGGTAATGGATCCATTCCTAGGACTTTATGGATTTGCCTGAATGCTATCAGCCTTAGAGCATGCTGCAAAATAATCAACAATTTGCAGTCTAGGACTAAAAAGAAAATGATGGTTTCCATTTTCCTGATCAACCCTAAAAATTTCTGCTGATGCTATATTTTTCAAAAACACAAAAGCAATGCTTAGATAAAGACAGAAGACCGAAGGGGCACAGCTTGATCGCTGGTATAAACATTGGTGAATTTGTGGAGTCAAATGGCAGACACATTTCATATTCAAATGTACAAGTTCTGAATAACACATAAAGTGATGTCAGAATGCTTTTCAAATTCTGATGGTAGAGGTGTGTGTGTATTTGCCAATGAAGAAAATAAGCACAAACCAAAACATTGCTGTTCTGCATGTCCAAGCTCAATTCTACAATGCAGGCTGTTTNTGCCCATGAAGAAAACAAGCACAAACCAAAACATTCCTGTTCTGTATATCCAAGCTCAATTCTACAATGCAGGCTGTTTCTTTAAACTTTTAAAATGCCCATGAAAGTGCCTATACTGATGAAAGACTTTATATAATACATGTATAGTATATGCAACTGATTATAATATGACCAATTTGGACCCATCCTAAAATCAAAACCCTGAGGTTGTGATTTCACAATTTGGAGCATCTCCTACTGATCTGCAAACTTATTTATAAAAGTCTTTTAAATGATAAAGACAATAATCACAACATCCAACAAAGGGTGTTGTTAAAAGGTGGACATTTCCTCTTTCCTGAGTGTGAAAAAGAAAGGGCATAACAAATCCTTGGGTAGTCTCTTCTCTAGGGAGAAATGGATAAGAGAAGAAATGAAATGTACATTTGTGGCTTTGAAGGGGGACCTTTGTTCAGGATATGTCACATACCTCATTGGATGGCAGGTGAACAGATAATTGACAACTGTACGCAACTTACAAAGAGTCAAGATGGTTAAGTTTATATTGGTGAAGGATAACACACCAAAGTATAATTTACATCAACTGCTTCCAACGTTTTGACCCTTAATTCAATAGAAAGCATCTTTGACCCATGGGTAGTTCATATATATGATATGGTGACTCTAGAAGGAAAGTATAATGCTCTAGAGCCCAGAAACCATACTGCTACTTCGATGTCCAGTGTGCATGACCTTTGACCTCAAAGACCCCAAATTCGATAAGGAACATCTTCATCCCTTGAGTAGTCCATGTGTATAATATAGTGATTCTAGGTTGAAAGGATAGGGAACATCTTCGTCCCATGAGTCATCCATATGTATGATATGGTGACTCTAGGTGGAAAGGATATCGCTTTAGAGCCAAGAAACCATTGCATTTACAGACGGATGGACAACCCAATTCCAGAATACTTGTTGCAGGGGTATGATAATAACTTTGGACCTATCCTGGAGCCAAAACCCTTACTCCCTAGGATCATGCAATTTACCATTTTGGTAAAGACTACCTACTCCTTCTAAATATCAACAGCATTAAAGAAGACATAATTAAAATATCTAACACAGATGAACACTTTATATACAAGGTTTGGTCACACCTTGGAGTCAGAACCTCTACTCTGAGGATACTGAAGTTTAAAGGTAAAATCTGTGGTTCGAAACTTATACATTTCACCCATCAAAGGTAGCATCAAAATTTTGTTTGGCAAGGAACCTTTAACAAATTCCACAAAACACCAACATGAACCTTTTTTAAAATATGCCTATAGTACCTGACCACAGAATTCTGTTATCACATTGAATATTGATAGAAAATACTTATTGAACAGTATAAATTATGCACCCCATTGTTATCATTTGTTACCTGTGCTGAAGCTGTGATGTCTTCTCTCTCCTGATTGGTCAGTGAAGATGCAGCATCAATAGAATCTTTTTCACATGGATCATAGAGTCCTGGCCCTCCTATAAGGAACAATATGTAGAAAATAAAGTGCAATGCCATTTACATAATCAGTCTATATTAAATGTATTTAAACACTTTGTACCCATCGAAGCATTCTATTATAGAACACTGAAAGTTATCCCCTCCCGCTTCCCAAAAGGCCCGATACTTCGGAAATTGTGCATTGTGCAATCACTCCAGCTAAAAGCTCTGTATTTATTACTTAAAGTGTGTTATAAACAAATTTAATACATACTCATTTTGATTGAAGAAATATAGCAATACTGAAATGACAAAAATGTTCTCGAATGTCAACATATTTTGCCATACCTGGAAGCAGGAGACCGGAGGATATGCTTTCAAACACTCGTCTCAAGGCATCTCCTGGACTCATGCTGGCTCCCCCACTGCTCACACACTTCTCTACCAACAACTCCATAGCCTATCAAATTAGAACATCATTTCAATACATATAACGACTAGGAATCTGATTATCCAACAATTTTATGTCATAGCATTTCAGTGCATTTCCAGTAACAAGTTGGCCAAGTGGCCAGTAATAATTATCAACTTGTTATCGTGCATTGCACTTACCCATTCATTGAGTGGAGTCCAAGTGGGCACTCTCTGACACAGGTCCCGTAGAATCCGGATGACTACAACACAGGATTGTAGCCCATTGGCTCTAGCCTAAAAATTAAAATCATCATGATGAATACTTTTGCTGAATCACAAGACAGTCGGAGAAAAAATCTGGATACGGGTAAGAGGGAATTCTAAAATACACAATTTTGTAAAAGCTGAGGTCCATAAATATAATCCAGATTTTTTTCCTATTTAAAGCATCCAGAAAACATCTGCATCATTGGACAGATGTCAATAAATGTCTGCTTTTCAACTCACTCTTATGTTGAAACATTCCAACTAAGAGAAAGTAGGACAGCACCCTTAACTTTCCAGCCTCATGTTACACCTAACAAAGTATGATCAATCTTGTAGCACTCTCTCAACTTGCATTCACTTGATAACTAGTTTGTGTGGTGACAGTACTGAAGTAAATGCTTCAGTTCTGCAGCCCGCACTGGAGTACTATAAGTGGTATATAGAATGATTGCAATGTGGGACAGTGCCGGCCTTACAAATCAATATGACAAATTTTAGTCAACAAGCTTTCCATCTTTTCCCCGCAAATGGGGAAAGCACTCTAAAGAAATAGTTTCAGCCCCGAGTTCTCTGACAAAATTCATGTTTACAATACAGCTTACCTTTCTAACAATCCAAATCACACACATTAAGGCCAATGCCATACAATGAAAGTCAATTTGTCACAAAAGAAAACCGGGAAGAAGTAAAACTTCTGTGACAAATCTAACCAATTCATCAATGCTCTAATTTGTCAGAGAACCAACTAGTCCTGAATGTAAATTGTGTAATATATTTCTTCTTTCCCTTTCTTTCTTTTCTTTTTTTTTAAGTTCAAAACACAAAGATTGATCATTTCATACTGAAAGCAAAATATGCTCAAATCGACAGATAATAACAAAAAAATTGGATAGCAATATTTTCTCATAAGGCTGCAAAGTATAAAAAAAGTTTCAAACCTGGAACCATTTAGCATGTCGAAGAGCGGCAAGGGCATCCAGGCATTTCTGCCTGTCCAATACATCCGGCGGATCTTTAACCGTGACAGTGGATGTCTCTGTTTTAATACAAGCATTCAACCACGTGACTCAGGAACGGGTGTTTGACCATTAAAGTGATGGCAACTCTCTTAATATTAAATGCCTTAGATGACCAGCCCTGATCAACCCAACCCTAGTGACCATGTGTGTGCGTGTGTGTGCAAATAATTTGAAAACAAACAGCTTTAGCATAAGAAAGTGCTTGTAAATCTGATCAAAATACTAACCAAAAACATTAATAAAGAACTGCAAGCTAATTCATCTAGAAAGCTATTGGGTAATATACACTGATATAGGGAATATATCATCAAAGAATCTCTCTCTCTCAAAGAAGCTCTGTTAATATCACCATTTGTTACCATATAAAACTGTCTTTAAAAACATTGCTACTACCAAAATCAGTTTAAAAACAATAAGGAAAACAGTACACTGTAGAAGCAAAAATAAAATTATCAAAGCCAGAAAACAGTTTAAAAAAGGTAAAAAACTCATTTTGATATTCCAGCAAATGAAAACAGTAGCTAGACTCAGATTAGTATGATAAAGCTGATGTGAATATAAAATCTAGGGAGATAAAAAGTAATATAGCAATCTATGAAAATAAATCAGTTTCATGAATGTTGCACACAAGTTTCAGTCACAAGTTTGGGCACAGGGCTGGCATGCACCACCAATGGTCAAAAATCCTTCCTCTCAAACTGTCGACCCTGGAAGGCTTTCCATGAGTGGGAAAATAAATCAGTATTAGTGACATTGCAAGAAATAATCCAGGCATCAAAATAAACAATGAAAAAAAATAACTCTGTTGAATTATTACAATCAAGGTACAGTGTGCTTTACATGAAATGTAGCCTGAATAATTCCTCTTACCATTATCAGTCATTCTATTGGGAGGTACAGAAAATTTGTATCAAAGAATTCAGCTTGACGAAATTGTTACTGAACTAAATAGATTGACTGACAAAGTATAAAGCCTTCCGAAAATAGTCTAAAGACTTGTTCAGTAATAAATCTACCGCCATATAATTAAAACATGTTTGATGGTAGAGTTCTCAAGAGTCGTAGGCAATGATCTCTCTACCACGCACAATAAGGGTGACTAACCTCCGTCAGCAAGCTGTGTTTCCCTCATAATTGGAGAGGTCAAGGTCACAGAACAGGATGTTTTGGGGTCACTTTCACTAGAGACAATAATGGCAGCCTCCTCCACACACCGTTTTACCTCGTACTTCTCTTCGGTGATAGCCTGAAAAATAAAATGAAAGTTCTTTCCTACTATCCCACAGGTAAACCTGAGTTTTCTAAAAAGATGCATGTACATGCAATGCATATAAAACATTAAATGTCTCTACACTACATACGGCTATCTGTTTTGGAAGGGCATCTGCAACCCTCTCAAGCAAAGTTCTGGTAGGCTTCTCTGAGCATAGAACCACGAGGTTGACATTCAAGTCCCCATGCAGCAACAAACCCTTGGCTAGTACTCCTACCCTCATCACCCCCTTCAGGACTCTTGGAACAGCTGCTTCTTCCTTCTTTTCCCTGAAATAGCACAGATATAAACTGTTTAACGTGGTCTATGGAAATGTTTGCATTTGTGTGATCGCACAATAGTAGAGGATCAATCAAGGCCTGAGCAAACCTTGTCATAATACAGTGCATTCCTAGAGTACATGATATGCCCATCAGGAACTACTTGTGTATGTTTGCATAATCAAAGTCACAAGCTAACAAATGGACAGACAGACAGATGGTCAAGCCTATACCATAATACAGCCTGTCAAAGCGTATAAAAACTGCAGTATTTTATCACTTTTGCAATGCATTCCAATTCACTTTAAATAAATCAAATTGTTGAATTTTCAGAGGAAGTCTGGAGAGCATACCCTTCTTTTGGCTCCTCCTTCTCTTTTTTGATTCCTTTGTCCTCCTTTTTGATTTTATCTACGTCCATTGACTTTGGGGAGTCGCTGTAAAACATTTATCTTGCAATTACATCAAATATGTCTACATTTTGCATGTATACATATTTGACATGTTGCCATTGTATGGTAACATCAAAGACTACTTTCTTGTTACCATCTTTATGAAAAATAGAGAACAAAAAGGTCGTTCATAGTCGATTGAATCTTTAATATTAAAGCATATACTTTTAATGCTGCCAGTGGTTTAGACATTTTCCACTAATACCATCACAGGCACATGAAAATAAGACCTAAGTGGAGCATCTCCTGATGACATGAAATGTACATATATTATGGAAAAGGCCAACAGTTTTTGTGGAAAATCTGTTGGATGGATTTGTCTAGATGAGTTATGCATTTTCAGATTACATTTAAAGTATTTTTTGGCAATGCTTGCTACCAACAATCCAATACTTTTCTTAAAAGTATATCAAACTCGCAAGGTCAAAAGGTTAGAAAGTTTGGTACCTCCCAAAAAGTTTATTTTTCAAGGAATGCATATATATACATGTTTCTTCAATGGTGTTAAAAATATACTCTAAACAAATCATTACTACTGACAAACAAGGTGATTCCAGTGTACCTTCACCCTTAACTTTGTTGGGGGTGTGTGGTGTGTATAAAGAGTCTTCTACTGTCATACTTTCATCCACCATTTTGAATTTTGTAATCACAGTAAGTCATATGCAAATTCATTCTTGTTTTGATACCAGAAAAAAGCACCTGAATCGCAATATCTTAGTGATATCATAATATGATAAGCAAATTGCAAACACTAGCAATTAATACAATCCACTTACAATATCCCATCACACCTATACTCATCAGTGTATTTCTTTTACCTTTCTGCCAAGAAGTCTGAAACATTCTTCAGGGCCTTTTCACACAGAGACACAATGTTCTGCACTGCTTGAAGCTGTTATATCAAAGAACAAGTGACATTTAAAAATAATAAGGACCAAAATGACAAAATCTGTCAACAAAAATTGTCATAATGGAATTGTATATTGGAATATACAGATTGGAATTCCCAATATCTAAAAAAAGAAAAGAAAAAAAGTTTACCTCTGCCTCATTGGGATAAATGCTAGCATGCTTTGCCATTACATGACGATCATCGGAGGAATCTGGTCTTCTCATTCCCTACAAAAACGCAAAAACACATTACCTCATTGTCTTGTACACATAATAAAGAGGACCTTCAGTTTTCAGACAATATCTCTAAGAAAAAGATTTTTGAAACATTATTTGTCTTGTATCTGGATCTTTTTTCCACATCTTATATCAACGTTGATCATTGTGCGAGTCATTCATTATATGAAGTAGATCATTGGTTAAATGCAGTTCGGAGAGCATTCATCAGTTTGAGATATTTTTAAAAATGTCGTTTAATTCAGTATTAGAAACTTGCTGTAAAATTAGCTAGACATTCAGGACTGACTGCTTTTAAAAATTGTAAGCCCTGCCAAAGATCTACTAGCTGAGAAAAAAACTGCCATTTCTAAAATTACGTTTATTAGTACAATCTTCTAAATTCTAATCAAAGTGATTATGTGACTAATAGGACTTGATTCTCATAACATATATAACTTTATGAAGCCCCTTTTTGCCTATTACTTATTTGTGTTGATACATACATGTATATGATCAATATTTGTTTTAAATAAAAATGTAGTAGAATAGAAATACAGTACTTTTTCATGAATATTGCAGGATAAGCTCCTCAGTCTTGAAATGTTGTTTGAAATATACAAGCCTTGGCTTCTTATTTCAAAACCAAGGCGGTTATCATGAAAATGCGATCTTTGCTTCTAAAATACATGGACTTATTACCAGTAAATATTTTGTACCATTACAAAGATTCTATAGAATTATAACCCTATAAAAATAATAAAAAAAAAAAAAAAAAAAAAAAATTGAGATGGCTCCACTCAATGCAGCTATACCTACATACTCTACCATGAATCAAAATAATCTCAAAATTTACCATAGGCCCCCCAGGTCCATGAGTAAAAGGGCGAGGGGGAGGCATGCCGGGTCGACCTTGTCTCTGCCACTCGTAGTATTCCAGTTCCTCATACCGTCTCCTCTCTTCCCAATACATCTCTTCCTCCATTCTAATTCAATAATATCAACAACTATACTAAGATTGCATCAAATTTGTATTACATTTAATTTGGTAGCAAATCTGAGTATGACATAACTAAACCAACTATCCTCATGTTTTAACACAAATTTCTTAAGTGAGAGTACACACCGCATTTCTTCCCTCCATCTTTGCTCTTGTTCCCTCCTGCGCCAGAACTCTTCCTTCTGGGCCTGACGACGGACCTTCTCCTCCTGAATTTTCCGGGCTCGGATACTGGGCTTCACCTCCACTTGCAAACTGGGATCTACCTTTTTCTGTGTTACAAACATGCAATGTTGCTAGAATTAAGTTCTCAACTATCTAATAAAATTGATTTTGGATCACAGTATGATTCCCTAGCTGGTGAACACTATAAGGGTTGTACGTACTTTGTATTGCAGCCTATGTCTTCTTCCTTTCATATGCATTTCTTTTGCATTAGGATCATTGAACTTGCACTCGCAGAGTTTACAGTTGAAACTGACCGTCTTGCCCTGTTCATTTCGAACTTCTTCTATGTACTCGTGTCCTGTCATTCAAAACATTTAATGTTATAAATACAACAAGGCAACGCAAGTATAGCATCCCCCTCACAAGATTTTTAAGCAATAGTCAATAGTGACCTTGACCTTTAACCCTCAGAGATCTCAAGATTAACTCCTCATAGAAACTAGAGTTTATAGTGGAACTTTTTGTGCAAATGAAAGAGGTCTTATATCACAGTATTCTTGCTTCGCCATTGCATAATTTTAACCTTACATGACTTGAATTCATTATTTAATCCGAAAATAATTAATTACCTTAGAAATATGTTTTCGTTTTTATGTTAGAAATTAACTGCTAGCAAATGACTGTTAGCACGATAGGCAGGGTTCTTCGTTAACGCAGAATCTGCGTAATATACGCAGCAAATTGATCTGGGACATGACATTATTTAAAATGTGCGTTCCACGACTCGTCTGATGGACGCGTCCCAAATATCGAGAAAATTCGAGTTTTTAAGTCGGTCAATCTACAAAACATCCGGTCAAGAAAGCGAAAGTGAAACACACCAATTTATATTACCGAGAAACTCTTATTCATTCTTTAATACGCTTGGACATGTTGTTGAGGTAATTCATAGAATAATACTTGGTGATTTATCGTAGTTCTTGTTTACGATGAATAAAAGTACACTTTCGGTAGCCATCGTGGCTATGTATTTTTACAAAGTATATTTATTTTATTCATTTAGTCTATTGCAATAAAGACATTTTTTGTTTCAAAAATTATTGTTTCGATGCGAGTGTACTAGTATAATCGGGACTCAGCCTTATTGTTTCTAGGACTCATCAAATTTAGCTGGACGCAACCTCTTCCAAAAGTCGTGTCCCGGACTCAAGTTTTTAAATCCTAGCGAGAACCCCTGGGAGGGTCAAAAGCTTGTGGGATGCATGAACATGGGTGTCAGCCATTAAAGTATCGTAAAGTACATACCAACAGGAGTAACATCCTTCTCTCCTAAAATATTGAGGGAATCCCCATCTTCATCTTTGTCTACAGTAGATAAAAAACAAGTATATAGACATGCATTACAATCCTCTGCTTCCATAGTCAGGAAGAAATTATTTTGTTCTGATAAAGGGTTTTTATAAAATTTTCGTTTGTTTCTGAATCAATAAACTTAGAGATTGACTGCTTACCATCATTACTCGAGATAGATGTGGATGAAGTATTTAAGCTGTCTCCAGACTTGGTAGAAGTCGGTTCCACCTTCACTTCCACTGTTTTCACATCCAGTGTTTTAAGCTGTGTACCACCTTTAAATATACACAAAATCTATTGGTTTCTGAGTGTAAGAAATACATGTGCGGATACCATTTTATTTCACAGAAACGTCTCAGTGAATGTGTCAACCACAGTCCTGGCAGTATTTACTGTATCAATGATTTCCAAAACCTGGATATCTCAATCATG
>CAJDSM010002198.1:0-14231 GCA_903981925.1 Ostrea lurida
CAAGAAATGCATGGCAGCTACAATTTGTCAAAATCATGTTCAAGCATTTGATATGTGCAACACTATAGATAAGTTTGTTCAAATCAATATCCATACGCACAGCAAGGGTAAATGTATACCTCTAGTCAGTAAGAGGTTCACTTGAAACAGGTAATGATATGCAAGTGTCCACTTAAAACTGGTAAAAATTTCTTGGAATTGATATGAAAGTTCCCTTAAAACTGGTACAAGTTTTCTTGTAATGATATCAAGTGTTCCCCTTAAAACTGGTAACAGTTTCTTGGAATGATATGCAAGTGTCCCCTTGTGACAAAAGTGTCTCCATAATGAAAGTTTCAGAATCTATGAGTTATATATACCATATAAGCAGAGATTTTAGCGAGGATTTAATTTTAGCATTATTAGCGAGGGTTTTGAGATGACTAAAATTAAATATCGCTACATGTAACAATTCATTCCAAATCACCAGTAGAGCTTTTCGTAACAATAAATTATAAAATCGCTAAAATTATTTATCGCTAAATTAAAATACCACTTTTTATGGCAAAAACGCTAAATTTGTGTATCGATTTATACGGTATTTCTAGTTTAAACAAGATTACTCAAGTGAGCACTTTGAGCCATGGACATTTTGTTTTACAAGAGAGAAGGGTGGTGGTGGGGTGTTTGTTTTGGTGGGTCATCTCATCAACAGCAGTGTAACGGGAAAGGAGAAAATAAAAGACTGGGATTGAAACCCAGTCCCCCTAACTATCAAAACATGGTAATACTGGTACATGTATTACTACAATATAAGATATAAACCTTTTTTGAGAATTTCCATATCAAGGAGATGAAAAAATAATTCTGCTGGTGAGAAATTGTATCCATCCTTGACGTAAATATATAGATCAGTTTTGTATTTACAAATCCCTCGGTTCTTCTTTAAATTATTTGAAAACTTTGGTTACAGACCTATTGAAATGCACACAAATTTTTCATAGATCAGTGTATGATTATTTTGATTCTCGAAATTTACAATTCTTTTGGAAAAAAGACTTTAATCACTACAGAAATATTGACATTATAGTACATTGATGTATTCCCAGAGGTGCCTGTTGTGTGATGAGTCTGTGTGTTGGTGTTAGTGTCTCACTGTGTGGTTGGCAGTTTTCACTTTCAGCCCTCGAGGAAAGCAATGTGTAAGCCTTCCTCTGTCATTCTCTGTCCATCCATCTGTCCTTTAAATGGTGTTGTGTACATAGCCTCTCTACAGCAATCCCACGCAGTGCCTCCTTGTGGAAGTAGATGGATACTGGCACTATTTGGCCCCAGGCTGACTTTGCAAGGGCAAGTGCTTGGACTGGGATGCCATAACCCCCTTTTAAAAAGAGAAGGAATTCATTTTGGTTTCAGTTCAGGGTAGAAGGAACTCATAAACATGGGAATGTGGTCATCAGAAGGATACCCCAACAGAAAACCCTTGGTCCTCTAGGTTGGCTCTTTTGCTTGGGTTTTTATGAAAACAAATGTTGTTACAGAAACCAATGGCACTTAAATTTCAAATCAGACTGGTATGACTACCAGAAACGGAGAGTGGAGGTGGAGGCTGCAGCATGATAACATGGGACCATGCACAGCCTTCAAGAAGCCCAGCGTTGAAATTAACGGTAGCTCCCAAGGGATGCACAAGTTGGGGAATGTAGGACAGTGTATGCAGCAGGGATAGTAGCGCAAGTTTCAAATGAGATCAATAGGTACAGAGTGAATATGATTGGGGTAATTGAGTGTAGTGGACAGGGATTGGCAAAATAATTAGGCTGGTAACAGGAGAGACAGTGGTGTATGTAAGAGAAGAAGACCAGCATAGAGCACTGATAATGTCACAGGACATGCAGAAGAATCCAGTGATCATCAGTAGGATCATCTGACTAGAGATGATTGATGAGTGCAACAGGAATGATATATTTGTGATAGGCGATTTCAATATAAAGTTCTGCACAGATAACAGAGAGGGATTATGGGAAGGCATGGAGTAGGAGAGATGAATGATAATGGTGATAGGCTGTGTGACTTTGCAAGCACAAATGGGGTAGTAAATTACAGAACTATATTTCCAAACAAAGAGGTCCACAAGCATAGCCATCATAAGATGGGAGAACGGAGAACCAGATAAATCATGTACTAGTATAAGGACAGATGAGGTCATCAGTGCAGACGGTTCCAAGCACTAGTGGTGCTCGAGGGGGTAGAACTGAAGCTGTGGAAAAGGTGTGAACTGAGGCAGCAGAGAAGGTGATTTGGTAATGACCGAAAAGAAGAGCGGGGAGACTTGGAAGAAAGTAGGAGCATGATCGAAGAGTGATAAAAGTGAAGGTAATTAGGATGAGGTCAGAGCAAGTGAAAGAGAGGCTGAGGGGTAAGGACATGGAGGTAAGAGGAGTGTGAGTTAAGGCATGAGAAAGTGGCCAGAAAATCTGGCAGAGAAAGCAGGGAGAGCAGTGGAAAATGGAAAGATAAACGGAGTTTATGAAATGATTAGAGTACTGACACTCACTCACTCCAGGGAGGAGGGGACAGTCAGGAGAAGTGAAGGATATATATATGGCGTACTAAGGACAGGGAATCAGAGAGGATGACAATATAGGTAGAGCATTTCATGGGAGTGCTCAACAGGGGAGCAACCAGAACACCTAGCAGCAGACGAAAAAATGGAGATGATTGGAGAAATAGACTGCAAACAGTTTAGTCAACAAAAGGTAATGGCAGCATTGAAAATGATGAAGGAGGATAAGACACATGGGGTAGACAATGTGAGTGTAGACCTGCCATAGGTGTATGAGCATCACTGAAGAGACATAATTTGTCGAAATGCACATTTGGTGCATCAAAATTGGTACCGTACAAAAAGGCGAAGTTAACATTGTGTCAAGTTAACATCGTATAAGATTAACATACAGAAAAGACGATTACCAGGGGAGTTGGCTCATAGACCTATTCAACATTATATGGCTGGAGCAAAGGTCCTAGAAAAGTGGAAGAGGGGGCTCTTTGTGAAGATTTTGAAGAAAGGAGACATGAAAAACTGCATTAACTGGAGAGGAGGGACACTGCTATCAGTGATGAGTTAGGTGTTTGGGAGAATAATGACAGATAAAATGAAGAAGGGAGTTGGAAAAAAAGCTCCAAGGAAGGAACATGCAGGTTTTAGACTGGCATGAAGAACATGCAAGCAGATATTCATCTTAAGGAATATGTCATTGGACAGACACACAGATGGAGCATTTGACTCTGTGCATAAGGATAGCTTCTGGAAGATTCTAGAAATCTAGAAATAAGTAGGGTGCTATAGAAAATGGTCAAGATGATCAGAGAGCTATACGATGGGTCTGAGAGTACCATGATAGAAGAGGAAGAATTAAGCAGGGATGTGTTCCTGTTCCTTAACACATGGCAATATATTGATTGATTGATTGATTATCTGTTGGTTTTTTGTCCCGTCGAGAATATTTCACTCTATTGAGACATCACCATTGCCAGGGAAGGCTGCAAATTTAGACCTATGCTTAGCACTCGTGGCTTTTAGCAGTGAGGGTTCTTTAGCGCGCCACACCTGCTGCAACACGGGACCTCTGTTTTTAAGTCATATCCAAAAGACCCGTGATTCTCACTTCTAAATGCTGAACTCTTGGCGAAGAAGCAATCACTACCTATTTTCACGTCTTAGGTTTGACACGGCAGGTGCCGAGCACGGGGCTCGAACGCACGACCTCCCAATCACGAGGCGAGAGCTCTACCACTGAGCCACCGCGACCGTGCAATAGATTATGAAGTATATAATGAGAAGGATGTTCAAGAACAGGGAAACAGGAATCAGGTGAAATTTCATGACAGTTTTGGAAGACTTGGATTTTGCAGACAACCTGGTACTCATATCACAGACAAAGGCAACAAGAGTGAAAGAGGAAACAGAGGGAGAAATGAAGGTGGGTAGCAAGAAGTCCAAGACAATTAGGATGAATGGAGAGAAACTGACAAGATGAAGGTAGGGAAGATGAGGTGGAAGATGGGGAAGAGTTCGTTCACCTGGGAGCAATAGTGACAACATGAGGAGGAGGATATCACAAGACAAACAAGGCAAGGGCAGCATATGGGAGACTGGTGAAAGTATGAGGTGCAGTTAACATAGGATTTAGAACAAAGGCCAACCTATTCAAGTTGTTAGTGAGGTCAATGCTGAAATATGGAAGCAAAATGTGGAAGGTGACAAATTTTTAAGACAGAGGAGAAGAAACTAGATATAATCAAGTTCAAATGCTTGTAGAAGATCCTTGGGATTAGGTACAGTAGATGATGGCAAGCAAGGGAGAGAGAGACAAGGTGGATATAAATGCAATAAGCAACAAGCTGAGGAGACAGTGGTGGAATTGGATAGGATATGTGCTATGGATGTAAAGTGATAATGGCTGCAAGATAGCACTACTAAGGGTGAACACCAGAAGTGAAAATGGTACAGAGGAGACCAAAAACAACCTAGAGAAAGACAGTGGAAACAAAAAGAAGGATTGCAGGTTGGAGAGACTGGAAGATAGCAGCAAGAGAAAGATTGCCACAGTCTTATGCTCCTCCTGGTGTGGATCAAGAGAACTATTGCCGAGTAAATAAGGTCCAGAAGATACTTATAAGGACACAAATTGTCTCACTGCCTCTCTTGGTATGCAATGTGCTTGCTGTGCACAAGCTGTTACCGTACATGCGTATCTCCTATCTCTTTGTTTGGATGTTGTGAAGAACAGACATGTAAATGCTACTTAGCTCTGATATTGTACATTGTTACACTGGGGATAGGGGCATTGTTTATGATTTTTTTAAATTAAAAGTGTGATAGCTCAATGCATATAGAGCACCTGACTTGTAATACAGGGTCCAGGGTTCGATTCCCGGTCCAG
Organism: Ostrea lurida; assembly: GCA_903981925.1. Lineage (NCBI taxonomy): Eukaryota > Metazoa > Mollusca > Bivalvia > Ostreida > Ostreidae > Ostrea > Ostrea lurida. The sequence continues at coordinate 4,929 of CAJDSM010002198.1, forward strand.
CCAAAGGTTTTCTCCTCTCTCCTATATACTAAATTATCCTAAAATGTACAAGTCTTGACATAGTGAGTAGTCACAAGTTTGCTGTTAGTATATGGTGAGAGAAGTTTTAGCAGAGCAAGGGGAAGATCAGGGAGATCCTCACTTGCCTTCCATTCATCATCATACACTCTCAGATTGGAGTGGTAATTTCAAGCTCTCAGATTCCTAGGTGTGAAACTGCTTAGAGGAGTGAAGAAAAGGCTATTCCCATGACTGTATTAAGAGTAGAACGAGATGCAAATCTGTCACTGAGTCCAGGGCACTTGATGGCTTCAAGGTCAGTGTATGAATGCAAGAAGCCAATACTTACAAGGTGGGATGGTCTGAGTTATGAACATAGGAGATGCTTGGTATCCCCACATCTTTACCTGCAAAATACAGATGAAGAAACCAAGCTTAAGATGCATGCTTCAGACTCAGTTAGTAGAGCGACCTTCTCTGATGATTCAATGGTCAAGATCACTTGTCATTCCCTCTGGGACTTGGCATGTCTGTATTCAGATAAGAAGTCAACAAATTCACATCACTATGGATACAGGTCAATAGAACTATCATGTAGGGTGTCAGTAATCATCAAAACCCCAAGGTGGTCAAGGACATTATTAGAATTGTTGGAGAGAGGGCAGGAATGACTGCATAATTCCTGGGAAATCTTAACATAAGACTCAGAACCTTTGATTGTGTGCACCTGATCTATGTACCATAGGTCAACTGCAAGATAAAGTGGTGATTGGAATTGATTTCCTGAGAGCATAAGGTGCAATTTAAGTCATATATGAAGCAGGAAACACTCAAGGTTAAAGTCAATGATACACCATTCATGGATGATGCAACACTGAGGTGAGGTGTCATCCTGCAGAGAGTGATTCTGACACACATTGTGCAGGTGATTGAGTGTGTCCTGAGAGAGAATATGTCCATTTTATACTGGAACCAGCAAACATTTTTCCACCTGATTTAGTGGCCTAGCAGACCTTCAATGCTTTAAGTTTAACAGGAATGGAGAAAATACAACGAACCAGACCGGGATTCAAACCCTTGAATCTCCAGTCAGGTGCTCTACCAACTGAGCTAATATTCTGTCCACCAGAGATTGAACCCGGCTGACCGCTAAACTCCTCCCTCCTTGAATTGTCTTCATCCGGAAGAAACACAGTCCAGATTCTTTTTGCCCCGGGCAGGACTTTCACCTGCAAAGCCAGGGGTGGTCAACAGCATCAAACTGTAACAGGAAGGGAGAGAATGCAACGGACCAGACCAGGATTCGAACTCAGACCCCCTGAATCTTTAGTCAGGTGCTTTACAAACGGAGCTATCTGGCCACTGAAGATCAAACCTGGCTGACCACTACACTCCTCCCTCCTTAAACTGTCTTCATCCCCAAAGATGCACAACCTTGATTCTTATTTGCCCCAAACCATAACAGGAAGGGAGAAAATGCAACGGACCAGACTGGGACTCGAATCCAGGCCCCATGAATTCTCCAGTCAGGTGCTCTACCAACTGAGCTATCTGGCCAGTGGCAATCAAACCCGACTGCTACACTCCTCCCTCCTTAAATTGCCAAGGTGTGCACACTGAACAGGTCTCACCTCCCACAGCCACATTGTTAGATTGAGACTACAGCGGGGGAAGCAGCCTAAGTCTGTTTGGTGTGAAGCCAGAGCAATTAGGGCCATACATGGATACCTGGAATAGGGTTAGGTTATGTAAGCCAGACTTACTTAAATCTTATAAATCACCTAGGGCTATATAGGAGGAGGACTGAAACAGTTCTGAGACTGTCTGAAAACAAATCTGAAGAGGATGATGGTTCAGTGTAGCAGTTGCTAAGATTGATATTTGTTGGTTGGGCATAACTGGGGACTATTACTAAGTCAGTGACCAATGTACCTGCCCTGAGTGCAATGTGGTCAATGTCAGCAATAGCTAACTAAATTAGTAGGTTGTAAAGTGTTATAAGCGGCCACCCATCCAGGTGTTGACCATGCTCACTGTTGCTTAACTTGCATGATCAAGAGAGAGACTCTACCACATTGCCAGAAATGCTAGCTCCCTAGTGAGGCAGTATAGAATTCCTCTTATAATGTACACTACACTACCCCTACTCAGGGAAGCTTCGTCCCGAAGCTTTGCATGGGTTCTCTCTGAATTTTTGGCACCTGTTCAGCAACTCCCAAAGACAATTATGCACCGTTGTCTCCAGAAGAAACCATGTCCGTACATGGACACAAAATCCCTTAGCTCTGGAAAGACTCTACCTGAAGCAGGCCTCCCACCCACCAAACACCACAGTCACTGCATGCTGCCATCAATTTGTGTCATGAAGTGTCCACCCATCCAGGTGTTGACCACGCTCGATGTTGCTTAACTTGTGTGATCAAGAGAGAGCCTCTTCCACATTGCCAGAAAAGCTAGCTCCCTATAGCGAGGCAGTATAAGTTCACTATAGCAAGGCAGTATAAGTTCACTATACTGTCCTCTAAAACATAATTAGGTTTCCGTAGTGATGAGGATCAAAGCATTATATGTGCAAATGAGAGCTAAGGTAGATTTGCATATATATTGATCCATTTTTGGTCAATGAGCATATTGTACGTATTATTGGTAATGTATCTAAATTATGCAGTTCATGTGTACATTAATATAGGTTATCCCAATGAAATCAGACAACTGGTCACCCCCAACCCTTTCTCAAAATGAAGGAGGATCGAATGCATGCGCGCGATCCTTATAAGGACATACAGGGCACGATTGGTGAACTGTCTCCTGATGTGTAATGCACCTGTCACACACATGACTGTACTGCATGTGATTTTGTTGTGCCCTTAGCTAAGGAACACTCATTATTTCTCCATTCATTTCATTGGTTATTTCTTTCCAGTATAATTCCGGTAGTTTTTCCCTGTTTATTATTTTGATCTTGGAATTCTGTTGTGCAAACTTAATACTTTTTTGGGGATAAAATCAGTTGTTTTTACCAGTTTCAGTAATAATGTCAGTGAATACCTCGGGGTATACCTTGGTGAAACCTGTGATAATCAATACCAAATTAAAAACTGGGTTTTGGCCAGTTAAATGAAGGTCATAAATAACCGAGGAATAACTGGGTGTTGGTAAATCGACCAGTAAAATAACGGGTTTTTATCGGTTATTGTATATAGAAAAACCGGAATAAAAATCCAGTTTTTTAACAGTTTTCTGTAAATGTCGGTGGAAACCTCGGTGAAACCACGGTGAAAATCTCGGTGAAATCACTAAATCTATAAAATCTGGCTAAGGCCAGTTAAATGAGGTCACAGATAAACTGAGGAAGTAACATGTGATGGTTTTTTAAAAAAATCCAATAAAAGTTATTGACAGAATTTTTCTTATTTGTACATAAAAACACTAGAATATTTATAATCTATAACCAATTGGCATTTATGGTTATAAACATAAATTTTAATTAGTGCTTTAGCTGATTAAAAACAGAAATCAGCATCACATAATAAAAAATGTATAGAATATAAAACCACAATCATGGACGGTCACGTATATAAAATCAATCATCACTTCATTATACATAACAATAATCCGCATCACACTTGAATTTCTCGATCTGCACACCAGTACAAATCGTACATGGAGTTTTGCATATTTAAACTTTGCATGCTATGTATCACATACAAATTAATCCAAAAAGTATCTGTATAACATAATATTCCCATATATCCTCAGGAATCATCAAATGACATGCTGTTTTCAGTTACACATTACACTAATTTACACATTCCAGGTAGTAGAAATACAATATGTGAATAATCGCCACACGGAAAACATGTTACCAGGCGGTATTCTTTTATTCGATTAATTTCTTTGTCTTTAACTTTGGTTTCACTTTTCAAAATAATATTGCCACAATCTTGCTTTGAACAATATTTCCATTTATAATTATTTATCCAGGTTTTATGCAATTTTTTTAAAGATCTCAGCTCTTTTCAGGTTTTACTGCTGTTTTTTTTCCGTGCTGATGGTGTTAATGATGTAACGACACATCACTGTATAAGTATCTATCAAAATTAGTTCTTTTCTTTGATCAAAGGAAGTTTTTTCTTGTAGAATAAAATATTACTGTAATTTTAATTTAATATGTAATTAATAGAGATATATGATTTGATTCTTCTTGTCCCGGTTTGTAATTAAGTTTTAAACCATAATTGTTTATCTCTGTTAATCAAGCTTTTACAATTTAATTCTGTATTTCTCGTGGACTGATGCTATTAACCCATAACCTCCATTAAGGCGTTAAATCAATCCTATATTATTGATCGAGATTCGATGATGCTATACCCCCTTAACAACTGGACCCCCCCCCCTTCCCCCTCCAAAACTACACTAGACTTAATGTATTTACAGGGTACTACCTGCATCTCAGTGTCTACCCATCCAACCTAACCCATTCTCCTTTTCAGCACACAAATATATATTTTCAATTGACCCCTATCAACTTCCGATCTGATTTTTCGCTACTGAGGAGCTATAGTTACGATATAGCTGACGGTTGAAAATACAGCCGATAAATGGACTCAATATTTCCAAGTTCACGTGACCACTGCAAGAGATAAGACATTGAAAGAGTTGCTGACTAACTGTCTAGAGATAGTAATTATCATACTTATTAAAAGCGAATACCTTTCAATCAACGAAGTTATTCAAGTAATGGCGGCGGTAGTTCCTTGCGGCGCGATTACTATCATGAGGTAGAATTCAAATGTAGATGTAGTGACATCGAATAAACAAATTTAATACAAGTTGTATGAACAAGCATTCAAGATAAGATTGTACTTACTTCCAGAAAAGAATATCATTATTGGGCCGAGTTGTATTATTGATGTCGAACTCCCAATCCCTCGGACGAGTCTCCGTGCAACATGTAGACCCTTTCGTATTCTCATCACAATGAATATGAAGTGGGTAATTCTGTTTTTTCGTAAGATGGTTTGCAAAGTCTTGTCGGGCCGTGAAATGAACAACATAAATGGTAATGTCCGTTATTTTCAAAAGATTGTTGTTATCGTTCCCCGTGTCGAATGAGCCGCCGATCGAGATGCTGCACATGTTATGTGCATCTTCGATGTCAAAATTGAGGCGCGATGATGTATCCCATGATTCTTGGGAAGACGTCGCTGCAATCGTATTATCTAAAATGTCCGTTATAGTGGAGAAAAACTGTTTAAGCATAAATGAATGGTGTTTCCACTCGGACAATTTATATCGGTTTTCTCTTTGGTTATTTCCGACTAACTGCTCATTTTTACTGGTTAATTTCGACCTATTTTCAAATACCTCGGTTTTATCAAAATACTCCGTGAAGTTCCTTACCGGGATATAATTTCAAACTCGGACTTTTACGTTTAGGATGATGCAAAATGAAGTTGGAGTAAATAACCGACATTTTACTTTAAAAACTAACAAATGAACTGGATTTTAAACTTACTCCGGTATTCACTTGGAAATTTCCAGTTCTTTGTTTTCTATAAGGTGCATCATCTCCCATATTCTCTCGATCTCTATCTGGATGCTGTCAAAAACAGACGCTGGCTTGTACATTGTTGCCAATATACATGATGCTCCAATATTGTATGTGGATATCGGGGCATAGCTATAATAAAGTTAGACCATAGCATTTTCTCAGTGTGTTTCATTACAGAAGAGTTTTTACTAGTTTAGAGAAATACCAGTTTTGGCCTGATCGAAACTCCAAAGTTGTATTATATTAGTACATGTATGATTTAAATACTATAATATATAACATAATTAGATTCAGAAGGAGTTACATTAAAGCGCTGCATGCTAGCTGTAAGAAACTCACACTATATAACATAAAATGTTGCGACGAACATAAATTGGCATATTAGATGATTTTTATCATTCTTAGTAAATTGTGACTAAAGACTCTTTCTGATACTTTTGTAAATTCCTAATAATTCCTAATCAGTACTGTTATAGGCCTATATAAATTTGACAATATAAATTGTAAATCCCAGGGGCATAAAGAACTTGTAAATGAAAGATATGAACTGTTGTAGTGAAGTTAAAATTGTCTCATAAAGTGTTACTAGTGTTAATTATTTGTGATTTTATTGAATAATTTCTTAAAGAAATCGAAATAAAATAAATACACTTTTCATTCTGCATATTTCTCAGTGATGTCATAACGGTACAGATCAACCAATCAAAAATCGTGATGAGCTGAAGGTGCGCACGGCGTTCACATTTTGGCGTGGAACGAGTCGGCCATTTTTGTTGCTTGACATAGGAAATATATTGTGTTTCTATGTGGAACCTAGTGGTCTGAACTCATCGAATTCATGGCCAAGGCTGAAAATGACCAGTCTATTTTACAGTATTGTGTTTTAAATGGAGATTACGCCCGATTCGTCTCGTAGACTTCACTTTTTGACGGACCCAAGGGCACTACTTCACAGTCAACTTGGTGCGGTATATGACCCCGATTTTCTTTAAAAAACAACCCTAACAGCATCCACAGAAGACGCTTCTGGTAGAGATAAGTAGATAGATTGTGTATGTCAAGATCAAGGGTCTTACAATTTCGAATGAAGCAACGTATATTGTCGTAAAGTGCTTCAATCGTAGTCTCACCTGGACGTCAAAAATAATTTATTCAACATGTCGACTCGAACCCCACTGCAAACAGTTCATGAATCGGTAACATCCGAATCAAGAAGCAGCAACCGTCGGGTGAGTACAGTGAAGAATTATTCCATGTTTATTTCAGAACTCGACCTTTTGCATCTCTGCGGCTGTTTGCACTTCCTGGGTGACCTAATTTTGTTCTCTTCTAGCAAACCGATGACAATGCCAACCCGAGAATCTCATCTTCAGGTCGAAGGACGGATGAACCTCACATCGGAAAATACAGACTGATTAAAACAATTGGCAAAGGAAATTTTGCCAAAGTGAAGTTGGCTAAACATGTTCCAACTGGTAGGGAGGTAAGTTTAAATAATGCTTTGCAGTGAGGTGTTGTTATAGCGACTTTTTACAAGAGCTGTCATACCGATCAGCTGACTGTCAAAGAGCACAATTTATTTTTGTCTCCGGAAACTGCTGCTGGGCCAGCCATTGTATTGATGTAAACAAACAGCTTAGCCCATGATTTGCATAAGATTATAAAAATAGACACTGCACTGTATTGACAGTTGTCAATTTGTCATAGCCTTACTAGTCACTATAGTTGAATTATAGTCTTCATTGTGTATTGTCTTTATTTGTATTGATGATTATGCAGTTTACATGTTTATGCCCATTTGGGCCCAGATTTGGTAAATAAATACTACTACTACATATCTAGTCACTGACATATTATACCATTTAGGTTGCAATCAAGATTATTGACAAGACACAGCTGAACCCATCAAGTTTAAATAAGGTAGGTCTTACTGCTGTATATGATCAATATTTACATCAGATAGTATTAAAAGGAAAAAAAACAATGAATCTTAGCTCACCAGAGCTGTAGGCTCAAGTGAATTTTTCTGATGAAGATTTGTCGTCAACGTCCAAATTTTTCACATTTTGGATGCTTCCCACCCAGCCCAACGATTTCCACCAAACTTTCAACAGTATCCTTAGAAATAAAAGGAGTTACATGTAAACTATTAACAGGGCTCGAAATTCACTATATAAAACTCGCAAAATGCGAGTTGAAATATCTGATTAGTGAGTTAAGAATTTGGAAACTCGCAAAATATTGCGAGTAAATTTTTTCCCGCAAAACCCTCTTCCTTTCCAGTTTTGTCTATTAGCTTTGTTAAATACATTGTTTCATGCCTGAATATTAATATGACTGTACAAGTCGCTGTATAAAAGTAAAACAATAAACACAATTAGGCTTCTTTCAAGTTTTTAATCAGTTACGGGTCTGTACTTTGTGTCATTGATTAAAAAGATTAAACACATGATGTCGTCTGAAATTAAGATTTTAAGCTTTAGTTTTAAATTGCGAGTAGTCTTTGGAAATTGCGAGTTCAAATTATGGGTACTAGCAATTAATTGCGAGTTGCCAAAATTGGGAGTTTCTATCCCTGAATTAATGAGAATTTGGATGGATTGGTACATAAAAAAAATATCTCATTCTCAAGAACCCCATATCATTTAATTATGTTTAGTGTTCTCAAAAAGCTTTTATTGATGAACAAGTTTTCCATTCCAACAGAATTTTCCTTTTGATATCATGATCAAGAAAAGAATTACAAGATTCATTTCTTAACTTCATTAAATTCATGACTTATGGGGCCAGGATAGAACCACAAGTTTTGTAAAGCAATACATTGGAAATTGTTTTCAAAAATTTTAAAGAACCATGTAAAGAATGAAATTTTTTTTGTCAAACCAGTATTCAAGCATCAGGCCATCCTTTAAAAAAAAAAAAAAAATGTACATTCTCACTAGGGTTTTCAGAACTTGAGTCTTAAGGACTAATTCGATGTTTTCCAACACAGGTTGAGTCTCAATTAACTACTTGAGTACTTTCTGCGGTAATATAGCCTTCTCCGATTTTTTATGCCCCCATGATCGAAGATTGGGAGGCATATGTTTTTGTCCTGTCGGTCATTCTGTCTGAAACTTTAACCTTGGCTATAATTTTGAATGGTAAGTACTAGAGCTTATTGATTGCATTATTCTACGTTTTACATCCACTCGAGAATAATTTCAGCTTCACTAATTGGAGACGTACCATTGCCGTGCAAGGGCTGCAAATTTTAGGCTTGTGCTTGGCACTCAGGGCCTTTAAGCAGTGAGGGATCTTTATCCTGCCACACCTGCTGTGACACGGGACCTCGGTTTTTCCGGTCTCATCCGAATGACCGCCCCTTTTAGTCGCCTCTTACGACTCGCAAGGGATATGCTAGGAACCTATTCTAACCCTGACCCCCACGGGTTCTAGAGCTTTGATATTTTNNGCCCCTTTTAGTCGCCTCTTACGACTCGCAAGGGATATGCTANCTTATGACAAGACCTTTCCATTGGTACCAAAGTTTTGACCTTGAACTAAATGACCTTACTTTTCAAAAACTTTAACATTGGCCATAACTTTTGAATGGTAAGAGATATTGTTTTCATATTTCACGTTTGTATTCCTTATGGCAAGCCCTTTCAACTGGTGACAAAGTTTTTGACCTCCCAACCTTGACATATATTTTACTTTTTTAAACTTTTTAACATTGATCATAACTTTTGAATGGCAATAGATAGGTG
>CAJDSM010002199.1:0-10137 GCA_903981925.1 Ostrea lurida
TTCCGACAGTGCAACGGCTTGCTTATTTTGACAACATAGATTTTTTAGAGCTATAAAATCAAATATACGTTCCTCTGGTTTCTCCCAATGTTAAATCCCCATAAGGAATCGTTGGATCCGACGTGACCGAATAGTTGGATCAGAGTAACGATATGTCACGGTGAAAGTGAAAACCCTCAGTTTAACAGCATTGGTTTCTGTCCCAATTTATCCAACAATGAAAACCAGTTACATTATCTATGCAATGTAGGTATTCACCCGATAGCTAGTTTTGTACTGAAAGAGAGTGTGTGGAGACGCAGAGCATTATGGGTAGTATGGTTTTTGAATTGTTACGTATGTCGACATATTGGAAGGAGAGTACCAAACCACCGTATGTGAGATGTTACGTGATTGGCTAATATCAAGAATGAATTATTTGGAATTGGAGGAATATTATCAGATGTATATATCAATTGTCGGGATGAAAATTTGTTGGACAAAATCGAGAAAGGAATGAGGAAATGTCCATGGTAGCTAGGGTGTGTTTAAAATGAAGGGTGTAAATCACTACAGATCTGCTTGTGTTATAGAAATGTAATTTCCACGATAAACAAACATTAATATTTACGTGATCAGATCGCCGTTACTCCCTCACTTTTATTCTTTGCTTTAAAATGAAACATAGAGACAAGTATAGAACCAAAATTAACACAAAGTATAAAATTGAGAACTGATCATGTTACTAAATGTTTGTTTATCGTAGATGATTCTAAAAGAATTAGACACTGATCCCACTTACATGTATATCTTTTTTTGTTGGTCACCTCGTTTCAGAACTTTAAGTACTTTAATTGTATATGTTTTGGGATTGTGATTACGTTTAACACATTGTTTGCTTCGCCATTTTATATCCAACAATGATCAATCTAATAAATTCGAAAAAGAACATTAGATAAATAGTGGAGGAAACACGGACCCCTAACACATCTTGAATGTGATCAGGTATTTAGGAGGAGTAAGCATCCCCTGTCGACTGGTAACACCCACAATGCACCTTCTACTTTGAGCAGGTAAACGAAGTAGCTCGGTGTCTCACTGTATCGTGCTAGTTAAATGTTTTCAATAAAAACATTCTAATACACTAACTTTTTGTGTTATATTTGTTATGTTAAAAAAGTACATGATTTTCTCAATGGACTCGATAAAAACAATTCATTTTTTCCTCATTAAATTCGTGAAAAACATGGTCTGCAACTTTGTTTGCTTCGTGTTTGCTGAAACTGAAGAGTTCTATTGTATCGTGCTACGTCATGAAATCAATCTACAGAGTGCAAAGAACGACATAATTCGATATTTTTTTTAAATCTTACTAGACGCGTGTCTTTCTTTTCACTCTGACCTGTTTTAAATACAAATAGATAATTTAGGTAAAATTACACGGGGAATTCGGCATGTATGATTGATGCGTTGCTCAATTTTTTACGCTGTGAATAGTACATGAATGATTCTTAATACCAAAAATATTGTTTTCCTACATTTTTTCACATTCAGACAGCGAAATTATTTATCTTTAATAAAAGAATTACAATTTGCATGCTTAAAAAATCTAAATTTACGTTCATTGTTAATTATGTACGACTTTGAAATCGAAATAAAACCAAATCAAATTAAAGTTTTCATGAAAATATTTATTCAGTTTTACCATATGGGTGTTCCATATATTTTTCCGTATCATACGATTTTTAACGGCGGAAATGACTGGAGGAAATTTGGAAACGATACCAAAAGATTGGAATTGAAATTAGCCAAATAATGTATATTAATCTAAATTCTGGTTGATGTATTTTTTAGAAAATATTCAAATTCTTCATTATTTGAAGTTATTTTGCAGAAACTTACCAATAGCATAAACTTTAATTCAAATATATTGTCTGACCAACAACAGGATTTCATGTTTTAATTCCAAAAGTAACCTACCGCAAAGGAAGCGTTGCACATGCGTAAACGACGGAAATAGAACATAGAACACGATACACGAGGATGCTTACTCCTCCTAGGCACCTGATCCCACCTCTGGTGTGTCCAGGGGTCCGTGATTGCCCAACTCTTGTTTTTGTATTATATTTAGGACTTACGAGATTGATCACTGTTCGTTATTTTTGCCTTTACATACAATGGAACGCACGATACAGTGAGAAGCGAGTATATACATGTAATTCCAAATCAAAATAAGAGTGTAACGGGATGTGTTTAATATTAATATTAATTGTTAGGCTGTTCTTTTTCTACAGAGTTTACCTATGTAGCACTCTGTTTAGCTGATCAAAGACTCCGGCGGGTGACCATTCAGGAGCAGGATACATACCCCTCCTCTACACTTGATCCCACCTCTTCCCTTCTGTTAATGTTCCAAATGGAAAAATACTGAGATGTTAATTTGTCCACCTTTAATTTTATGTTATCTTTAGGACATACATGTATGAGCCTGATCACGGTATATCATCTTCACTTATTTTATTCAAATGGATAGCATTTTGAATTTGGAAAACAGGAACTAGTAACTGGGTTGTTAAATCACCTTGCCAGATGCATCCTTGCACTGTGAAGTCAGTTTCTATTTATATCTGTAATTGTAGGACCTGTGTACATCAGATGGGGACGAATGGACTGTTCGGAAAGTTCAACTCTCGTATACAAAGGTTTGGACAGCTAGAATACCACAATATATTGTACGTTTTCATTTCTAATTCTCAGTGGTAAGGATTACTTTGATTATTATTTGCGTGGCATTTGTTTGTAGGATATACCGCGGGGTCGCATTACACCCATAAAGGTGCAGCCTCTAACTTTATTTGCCTGCCAGAAGATCCACAGTGGGGAGATCGACAAGCTTCTGGAAATTTAGCACCTGTGTATGGTTCTGAATATGAAAACAATTTCTTTGGAGCAAATGCACATCAGCAAGATGTCCCCTGCAGTGTTTGTCAAATTAAAAAAGGAAGAAGTTCTATCATGATACCGGCCAGGACATCATGTTATGGGGATTGGACATTGCAGTATAAGGGGTATCTGGGAGCGGGTCATCATACCCACGCAGCCTCTACAGAATTTATCTGTGTCGATGAAAGCATACAAAGCGTACCAGGGGGATTTGAAAATAAGGACGGAAAACTCATTTACCCTGTAATTTCAAAATGTGGATCATTAAGATGCAACCCTTATATTGACAATAAGCCATTAACCTGTGTTGTGTGCTCTAGGTAAATCAAGGAAGTTGGCTCCTACGCTTCTTGGCATAACTGTGCAGGATGCTGTAACTAAATCTTTAATACTGGTCCCAAGCACATTACACATCTACAAATGAACCCTATTCAGTTGAAAAAAAAATTGTCAATTTAGATATTGAAATTGTTTGGTAGGGACTACATTTTGTGGCAAAGGGATTGATTAGGCCTAATCGAAAATTTCACAGTCTCTATTTCATCCAATATACCTTTTATTTTTATACCCTTATACGTATATTTATGATACAACTAGCAGCTGAGATTTGGATCTAGTTCAAATATTGTTATTAATCAATTTGGTTGATATATTTTTTAAACATAACACTAGTTCTTAAAATAGTCGAAGTCAATTTCCTCGAAACTCTATGTAAAAAATCAATATTTTTGGCCAATGATTTAAAAATTGTATCTTTTAAATTCGATTCTAAATTTTAAGACAAAGAATTGAAAATTACGTGAAATTTTAAAAATTGGCATTACTTCCAGTGTGTGTTTTTTTTTAATTCTAAAATTTTATTTGAGTTTTTGCATATACCAAGAGCAAAGGGTCATCATTCATTTCAATTATAATTAAACCTGCATTATATATTATAAAAAGATATGATTGTTTATCAATTCTATGTAATGACTGATTTGTGTTGACTTGTTTATGTTTTGTTGACAGCAACATTTAATTGAATAAATTTTGAGTGAATTTTAAGTGTAATATTGTCATGTTCTAAATGCTGCTACAGTAGCTTATTAACAATCATGAAAACCTACGTTTTTCTTTTTTTATTTTCCATATTTCCTTCAATGTAGAAATAAAAAAAATACTCTTCCCAAACAAATTCACATTACTCCAAATCTTAGATATGAACCTCTTTAAGACGGACGGGTGGTCACCGGGTTGTCGTCCATCATTAAGCTGTCCTCAATGTCTCTGATTCCCTACAAATTGTTCTTGGATTCCAATTATGATGTTTATGGATTATTAACAGATCAATGATAGGGTCATCCATTGTTATATGTAACACATACACATGCATAAAAAAGTCTTTGAAGGTATAGCTTTTATGATATATATATATCGCTGAATTTCAGATTATTTTTTCATGATCGTCATTACATATAATTATAAATTATCGTCAGCTTTATTTTTCAATCCCATGCATTACAAGGGATATATATCTCCCCTCTTCCAGGAGGGGACATATTGTTTTTGTACTTTCTGGCCGTCTTGTCTTCACAAAATCTCGCGAGCGCTTCTCCTCCTAAACCGCTTATCAGATAAGACTTGAAATTGTGTATAGTGCTCCTTGCCATTTGTAAATGTGCATATTTCAGGACAGGGGGTCCAAATTTTTTCCTTCAAATTATGGTGGATCCAACAGGGGTGGAGGGTGTAAAATACACAAAATCTCGCGAGCGCTTCTCCTCATAAACCGCTTATCAGATAGACATGAAACTTTGTACAGTGCTTCCTTGCCATTTGTAGATGTGCATATTTTCAGGACAGTAGGATCCAATTATTTTCTTCAAATTATGGTGGATCCAACAGGGTGGAGGGTGTAAAATAGTTTTGTGAACACTTCTCCTTCATACGGTCTATCAGATAACCTCGAAACTTTGTACAGTGCTTCCTTCTATTTGTAGATGTGCATTATTGCGGAACAGGAGGATCCAATTATTTCCTTCAAGTTATTGGTGGATCCAACAGGGTGGAGGGTGTAAAATAGCTTGTAAACTTCCCTTATACGTCCTATCAAATAACCTTGAAACTTTGCACAGTACTTCATTGCCATTTGTAGATGTGCATATTGTCAGGACGGGATGGAGGATCCAATTATTTTCCTTCAAGTTATGGTTGGTCCAACAGGGGTGGATGGTGTAAAAACATTTCAGATTGACAGGAATTAATATACTAACATACGGTATTTAAACACAAACATATTCAGGACAGGAGAAAAAGGTATAGAACCAAAATTAACACAAAGTATAAAATTGAGAACTGATCATGTTACTATGTTTGTTTATCGTAGATGATTCTAAAAGAATTAGACACTGATCCCACTTACATGTATATCTTTTTTTTGTTGGTCACCTCGTTTCAGAACTTTAAGTACTTTAATTGTATATGTTTTGGATTGTGATTACGTTTAACACATTGTTTGCTTCGCCATTTATATCCAACAATGATCAATCTAATAAATTCGAAAAAGAAATTAAGATAAAATAGTGGAGGAAACACGGACCCCTAACACATCTTGAATGTGATCAGGTATTTAGGAGGAGTAAGCATCCCTGTCGACTGGTAACACCCACAATGCACCTTCTACTTTGAGCAGGTAAACGAAGTAGCTCGGTGTCTCACTGTATCGTGTAGTTAAATGTTTTCAATAAAAACATTCTAATACACTAACTTTTTGTGTTATATTGTGTTATGTTAAAAAAGTACATGATTTTCTCAATGGACTCGAATAAAACATTCATTTTTTCCTCATTAAATTCGTGAAAAACATGGTCTGCAACTTTGTTTGCTTCGTGTTTGCTGAAACTGAAGAGTTCTATTGTATCGTGCTACGTCATGAAATCAATCTACAGAGTGCAAAGAACGACATAATTCGATATTTTTTTTAAAATCTTACTAAGACGCGTGTCTTTCTTTCACTCTGACCTGTTTTAAATACAAATAGATAATTTAGGTAAAATTACACGGGGAATTCGGCATGTATGATTGATGCGTTGCTCAATTTTTTACGCTGTGAATAGTACATGAATGATTCTTAATACCAAAATATTGTTTTCCTACATTTTTTCACATTCAGACAGCGAAATTAATTTATCTTTATAAAAGAATTACAATTTGCATGCTTAAAAAATCTAAATTTACGTTCATTGTTAATTATGTACGACTTTGAAATCGAAATAAAACCAAATCAAATTAAAGTTTTCATGAAAATATTTATTCAGTTTTACCATATGGGTGTTCCATATATTTTTCCGTATCATACGATTTTTAACGGCGGAAATGACTGGAGGAAATTTGGAAACGATACCAAAAAGATTGGAATTGAAATTAGCCAAATAATGTATATTTAATCTAAATTCTGGTTGATGTATTTTTAGAAATATTCAAATTCTTCATTATTTGAAGTTATTTTGCAGAAAACTTACCAATAGCTAAAACTTTAATTCAAGATTATATTGTCTGACCCACAACAGGATTTCAGTTTTTAATTCCAAAAGTACCTACCGCAAAGGAAGCGTTGCACATGCGTAAACGACGGAAATAGAAATAGCACGATACACGAGGATGCTTACTCCTCCTAGGCACCTGATCCCACCTCTGGTGTGTCCAGGGGTCCGTGATTGCCCAACTCTTGTTTTTGTATTATATTTAGGACTTACGAAGATTGATCACTGTTCGTTATTTTTGCCTTTACATACAATGAACGACGATACAGTGAGAAGCGAGTATATACATGTAATTCCAAATCAAAATAAGAGTGTAACGGGATGTGTTTAATATTAATATTAATTGTTAGGCTGTTCTTTTCTACAGAGTTTACCTATGTAGCACTCTGTTTAGCTGATCAAAGACTCCGGCGGGTGACCATTCAGGAGCAGGATACATACCCCTCCTCTACACTTGATCCCACCTCTTCCCTTCTGTTAATGTTCCAAATGGAAAAATACTGAGATGTTTAATTTGTCCACTTTAATTTTATGTTATCTTTAGGACATACATGTATGAGCCTGATCACGGTATATCATCTTCACTTATTTTATTCAAAATGGATAGCATTTTGAATTTGGAAAACAGGAACTAGTAACTGGTTGTTAAATCACTGCCAGATGCATCCTTGCACTGGTGAAGTCAGTTTCTATTTATATCTGTAATTGTAGGACCTGTGTACATCAGATGGGGACGAATGGACTGTTCGGAAAGTTCAACTCTCGTATACAAAGGTTTGGACAGCTAGAATACCACAATTTATTGTACGTTTTCATTTCTAATTCTCAGTGGTAAAGGATTACTTTGATTATTATTTGCGTGGCATTTGTTTGTAGGAATATACCGCGGGGTCGCATTACACCCATAAAGGTGCAGCCTCTAACTTTATTTGCCTGCCAGAAGATCCACAGTGGGGAGATCGACAAGCTTCTGGAAATTTAGCACCTGTGTATGGTTCTGAATATGAAAACAATTTCTTTGGAGCAAATGCACATCAGCAAGATGTCCCTGCAGTGTTTGTCAAATTAAAAAAAGGAGAGAGATATCAGTACAGCCAGGCACACTATGTTATGGGGATTGGACATTGCAGTATAAGGGTAGTTATGGGAGCGGCGGGTCATCATACCCACGCAGCCTCTACAGAATTTATCTGTGTCGATGAAAGCATACAAAGCGTACCAAGGGGATGAAAAATAGGACGGAAAACTCATTTACCCTGTAATTTCAAAAATGTGGATCATTAAGAGCTGAAACCCTTATATTGACAATAAGCCATTAACCTGTGTTGTGTGCTCTAGGTAAATCAAGGCAGTTGGCTCCTACGCTTCTTGGCATAACTGTGCAGGATGCTGTAACTAAATCTTTAATACTGGTCCCAAGCACATTACACATCTACAAATGAACCTATTCAGTTGAAAAAAAATTGTCAATTTAGATATGAAATTGTTTGGTAGGGACTACATTTTGTGGCAAAGGGATTGATTAGGCCTAATCGAAAATTTCACAGTCTCTATTTCATCCAATATACCTTTTATTTGTATACCCTTATACGTATATTTATGATACAACTAGCAGCTGAGATTTGGATCTAGTTCAAATATTGTTATTAATCAATTTGGTTGAATATATTTTTTAAACATAACACTAGTTCTTAAAATAGTCGAAGTCAATTTCCTCGAACTCTATGTAAAAAATCAATTTTTTGGCCAATGATTTAAAATTGTATCTTTTAAATTCGATTCTAAATTTTAAGACAAAGAATTGAAAATTACGTGAAATTTTAAAAATTGGCATTACTTCCAGTGTGTGTTTTTTTTTAATTCTAAAATTTTATTTGAGTTTTTGCATATACCAAGAGCAAAGGGTCATCATTCATTTCAATTATAATTAAACCTGCACTTATATATTTAAAAAAGATATGATTGTTTATCAATTCTATGTAATGACTGATTTGTGTTGACTTGTTTATGTTTTGTTGACAGCAAACATTTAATGATATATTTTGAGTGAATTTTAAGTGTAATATTGTCATGTTCTAAATGCTGCTACAGTAGCTTATTAACAATCATGAAAACCTACGTTTTTTCTTTTTTTATTTTCCATATTTCCTTCAATGTAGAAATAAAAAAAATACTCTTCCAAACAAATTCACATTACTCCAAATCTTAGATATGAACCTCTTTAAGACGGACGGGTGGTCACCGGGTTGTCGTCCATCATTAAGCTGTCCTCAATGTCTCTGATTCCTACAATTGTTCTGTGATTCCAATTATGATGTTTATGGATTATTAACAGATCAATGATAGGGTCATCCATTTGTTTATGTAACACATACACATGCATAAAAAAAGTCTTTGAAGGTATAGCTTTTATGATATATATATATCGCTGAATTTCAGATTATTTTTCCATGATCGTCATTACATATAATTATAAAATTACGTCAGCTTTATTTTTCAATCCCATGCATTACAAGGGATATATATCTCCCCTCTTCCAGGAGGGGACATATTGTTTTTGTACTTTTCTGGCCGTCTGGCCGTCTGTCTGTCACAAAATCTCGCGAGGCGCTTCTCCTCCTAAACCGCTTATCAGATAGACTTGAAATTGTGTATAGTGCTTCCTTGCCATTTGTAAATGTGCATATTTTCAGGACAGGGGGTCCAATTTTTTCCTTCAAATTATGGTGGATCCAACAGGGGTGGAGGGTGTAAAATACACAAAATCTCGCGAGCGCTTCTCCTCATAAACCGCTTATCAGATAGACATGAAACTTTGTACAGTGCTTCCTTGCCATTTGTAGATGTGCATATTTTCAGGACAGTAGGATCCAATTATTTTCCTTCAAATTATGGTGGATCCAACAGGGGTGGAGGGTGTAAAATAGTTGTGAACACTTCTCCTTCTATACGGTCTATCAGATAACCTCGAAACTTTGTACAGTGCTTCCTTGCTATTTGTAGATGTGCATATTGTCGGAACAGGAGGATCCAATTATTTTCCTTCAAGTTATGGTGGATCCAACAGGGGTGGAGGGGTGTAAAATAGCTTGTGAACACTTCTCCTTCTATACGTCTCCAAATAACCTTGAAACTTTGCACAGTACTTCATTGCCATTTGTAGATGTGCATATTGTCAGGACGGGATGGAGGATCCAATTATTTTCCTTCAAGTTATGGTTGGTCCAAACAGGGGTGGATGGTGTAAAAACATTCAGATTGACAGGAATTATATACTAACATACGGTATTTAAACACAAACATATTCAGGACAGGATCGAGGATCCAATAATTTTCCTTCAAGTTATGGTGGATCAAACAGGGGTGATGTTGTAAAATAGCTTGTGAACACTTCTCCTTCTATACGGTCTATCAGATAACCTTGAACTTGGCTTCATGCCATGAAGTACATAAACAGAAGGAATACTACAACATTGCTCATATCAATTTTAATACTTTCTTCTATTCATCTCATTAATTGCACAAAATACTGTGATAGTGGTCAATGTCCCTGCTCAAACTTCCTCCTCCATACCAGGCACTAGATTGATCACTGTTCGTTATCTTGCCTTTACATTAATGGGAGGTTGTAGTAATTTAGAGCAATTTCAATTTGGGGAGGAGGGGAGACATTTGTTTTAATAAAAAAATATAT
>CAJDSM010002201.1:3934-16579 GCA_903981925.1 Ostrea lurida
TTGACAAACGACTAGGTGACCTAGACTAAGCACCAGCATTACAAATGTGTGTTGCATGATAACACAGTTGACAGTAAACAGCCTTTCAGAGTGGTCAACAAGCTGCTTGGTAGGAACTCTACCACTCCACTGCTTGTCGACAATTAAATTACCATCAGATCTGGCTGGCATGTTTAGTGAATTTTTGTGCAAAACCTTGTACGAATTCGCAGCTCTATTACATATGACAATCACAATCTACATGTCGACCCATGTACTCGGTGATAATACAATGTGTAACTGAGGTCGTCTGCCAACAAGAGCTGTAAAGTGGAATCTGCCTACATCCCTTAATTGTGAAGCAAGAAGTCATAGCCTTTGCTCCCATCATCACCTGTTTCATAAATAATCCACTTAAGAGTGGTTCCTTCCCACGTCTTTCAAAGGAGTTATTGTAACACCACTTCTGAAAAAGGCTTCACTAGAGCCTGCTATACCAAAGAACTACTGGCTAGTGTCTAACCTTGCATACATGTATGTATCCAAGCCGTTTGGAAAGGTTGTAGCAACACAGATACGTGCCTACTTCAATGAGAGCAATCTAATGGAGCCACTCCAAAGTGCTTACCGTCAAGGGCATAGTACAGAGACGGCACTTCTGTGAGTTCACAATGATGTGGTACATTGTACATGTATGTGCCCTTGGAGAGCGGAAGACTGTCTAATGCTAATGTAGTTGGACCTATTGGCTGCTTTTGACAAAGTAGGTCATTCACGTCAAGGACCTTAGAAATAAGGACACTGTGCTCATGTGGTTCGCATCCTATCTTACAAATCGGACCCAGAATGTCAAGGTGAAGGGAGCAAAGTCGGGTGCCACTGAGTTAGGCTGCAGTGTCTGATAGGGGCTGGACCTCGGGCTTGTTCTGTACACAGCATTCTCTGAAGCTGATGACGTCACAATGCATCAACGCAACGTTTTTGTGGAGAATGTCGACTGCGTCATAAACAACACTGCGAAGCGGATTATATTAAGTCGTAAACGCACCAAGTTAGATCATATTGTATAACCTAGGTCAAATTTAGCTTCATTCCTTATATTTAATTCAGAAAATTGCATTTAACGTTATTTGATGAATAACTTGCGAGATAATAAGGATTTTCCATGAGGCGGACGAATTTTGCCTTAGCAACAAAGTAAAAACAACACCGTCAATTGCATTGTGACGTCATTCTAGGACGCCACAAAGAGCAAGTTAAATTATACAAAATAATGATGTTGCTCAATCTTGTTTCAGCCAATCAAATTGCTTGTAACAAGTAAAATTAAATTTTTAAGGAATGAAGCTAATTTTGACCTATGTTATCCGATTATTCTAACTTGGTGCAGTTTACGCTTATAAATCCGCGAAGCGGGATTATATTTAGCGTAAACTGTACAAAGTTAGATTATATCTTATAACATAGGTCAAAATTAGCTTCATTCCTTATAATTTAATTAAAAAAATTGTATTTACTTTGTGTGATGAGTAACTTGCGAGATAATTAAGGATTTTGAATGAGGCGGACGAATTTTGCCGTAGCAACAAAGTGGAAACAATAACGTCAAATGCATTGTGACGTTCATCTAGGACGTCACAAAGAGCAAGTTAAAATTATCCAAAATAATTGATGTTGCTCAATTGTATTTCAGCCAATCAAATTTGTTGTAACAAGTAAAATTAAATTACATGTATATAGAGATATTCTCAATATGATTTGTTTGTTTATCTCACTCCCAGTGGTGCATATCGCTAGTTTGATAAAACATAGCTCTATAAAACGTCCGTTTGATATAGCACTTCCGGTCCGAACTACTTTTGTGATCATCCACGCTTCTTTATAACTTTCCTGTTTATATTGACAGGGTAGCTGAGGATACATAAATAAAAACTTTTTTTTTAAAATCTTTTCAACAATATTTAATGAATCTAAAACATTTGTTTATAGTGTTTATCACACAAAACAATGCTCCAAGTCTGAACGACTGTAAACAAGTAGGCTTAGTCTTAGCATTAACACAACTTCGCAAGATGTTCATAACAGAGAATGTTGAACAAAAGGCTGAGATAGCAGGAACAATTCCATAGGCCACATTTATCTCCCTTAGAGCCATTCTAGACGTAACTAATATGAAAATATTTACCTTGTTTACTCGTGAAAGTGTCATGCAGGAAGTAGTTCTATTCTTATTCCCACCCGATAATATCCAAGAAGATACATGAAAATTTAATTTAAAAGCAATATAATACCATTCACAAACACTTTGTTTCTTAAACTTTCTAAAAGTAATAACAGTCCACGATCCACTGTCCTCGATCGTTGATGCGATTTCAAAAAGTCTTTAATGAACTATGTTTAATAATTCAAATGTCCTTAAAATGAATTTCATTTATAGGTATGAATAGAAATATGTGTGATATTTATCGCATTTTTTTTCACAATCACAATTGTCTGTGATGACATGATTTCTATCAGCTGTTCTTGGTATTGGGGATCATCTCAAAACTAAAGTGATAGGCAGAGTGAATGAGATAAATAGAATATCTATTATTGCGTAATTTGATATTTGCTCTATCAAACGAGTTGAAGTGGTGTATTTATTCGCGAGGCTTGCCGAGGCTCGATGATAGAAAACACACAACTCACTGGATATATGAAATTGGTGATATTGACAAAATTACATTACATCTTATTTGCCCTGTTCTGTAAATACTTCTTTCAATACTTTCAGTACTTTGATCTTGATTTCAAAATATTGTAGGAAAATAACTTTAAGATATAATCACAGATAGGTAATAGGAGGATGTATTTCTTTAATTGATATGAGTCACAACAACAACATGAGACTGTTCAATGAAATTTCACAGAAGCTACAACTATTGATAGTTTGTCTATTTCTTTTGGGCTTTTTTAAATAAATCATCGCATCATTATTCAATATTTCCCACGGAACTCACCCAAACTTGGGAAGATTTAATATGCCACAAATATAATGCCCACATTCCTGCGAGATCTCGTCTGCTAGCCTCTGTTGTGGATCTGGACTGTACACGAATAATCCTTTTCTCACTTTGATGGCTCAAACATAAATTACACACACTGACATCCTCTGACCCTAACCCTAATTCGTTGTTGGGGAAGTTTAAATATATTCACATGATGGACAAAATATTGGCACTGTTTTGTATGGGGTTTCTTTTCATTGAAATTCGACTATTTCAAAAGTCGATAAAACTAAGAAAACGAGAGAAGTGCGCCAATTGCAGCCCTTTCCATGTCAGTTTTTCCGCTAATAAATTGGTAACATGTACATATCGTCCGTTTGATAGGGTTTCCCTGTAGCCGGTAGGTCTGGAAATAGATGAGAACATACTTGTGACACGTGCTATGAGTATAATTAACTGTTCGTGATGAATTATGACAGATGTAAAAGTGATCAGGAACCTAACTGACCAGTATAGTACGTATAACGACTAAACAACAACAACGTGAATAAAACCAACACGATATTCCGTGTATTAACGTTCTAGATCATTGAATATTCATGGGAATAAACATTCATATTACAAGGAGTCGGTGATGAATGTACATATATTAAACATACCTGGGGGTAGGTTCTCTATGGCTTCATATACTTCAGAATGAACAGAAACACCTCTCCTTGGCCTCTCGAGGTCGGAATACTGATTACTGGAAATTATATGTAAATAAAATCCATCACGAATGTATCTAAAAACTTAGTTAAATCAATATCTTTAACAAAAGAGAGATGTAAGAAAAACGATTACAGCAGGTAGCGTTTGATATTCACCAGCTTGGATTCATTATTTCGGGGTAAAAAAAATCTTACAGGAACTCACTTTGGTCTAATTCTTACTTTTTTGCTGTATGTGTATGTTCCTTCTATAGACAAAATTTTCGGAGCCGACTCGTAGAATCATCCACAGAATATGTACGTGCATGCATATCATATGTGTAAAGACATTTTAAAAACATCTTTAACTTGAGCTTAGCCTACCTTCTACTGGCCTTGTTTTTTTCCACTACAACAATTAAAAGCTTTTATGTAACATTGTATATGATACAAGCAGTTTTTTTGTAATAAAACGGAAATCCTTTCAAACAGATTATATATTGAACATGGAATCTTTTTATCGTACATTTTACATTATCAACAGATTCCAGGAATCCAGATTGCATACAAAGTAGATGGATCTAGGATTCTACGACTACATGTAGTTGAAAAAAAAAATGATCTGGTTACTGCCTAATGGTCAGAAACTTAGCCGGCTGCTGCCAGATAAAACATTTTTCTCATCTGGTACAAACCGGCTTCCGTAAGCCTCACCATTATCATTTTAGGTCAAATTGAATTAATCTCTACTAGCATGCCAGTGCATACAAACCGTGAATTTAAAACTGCGTGAAAAAAGCTCAACAAAAAACATGAAAATAGTATAGTAACCAGAAGCGAATTTAAATCTATAATTTATATATTCTTTTAAACTACATGTACTTATATTTGCTGATTTTTCTAGCATTAAAACGATTGCTTTCATAAGATATCAGTTAGGCCTACCTTCTTCAATTCTTTTAGCTTTGAGGTATGTGACAACAGCTACCGTCAACAGAATAATTCCAGACACTATAACGGCAACAGCGATACCGAGGACAACCATGGAACCTATATACATACACATGTGTATGTACAGTAGAAACAGTCCATAGTACACGTGACTCAAAATGTTTAACACAAAGAGTTTTTCACATTTATATATAGGGAAAAGTATTTTGTTTCATTTATAAATTTCGTCATGATATTAAAAGTTTAAAACCCCTGGGTAGTAAAAACAAGAGGCCCAAGGGCCACATCTTCACTGGCACGCTGCTTCACTAAGAAGAGCGTAGTTTGGATTTAGAAATATTATACCACTGGTGGACAAATCTAACCTATGTCGTGGAAGATTATCTGAACCAGCTTAAATCTACTCCATATCAGGAAGCTTTCGGTAAACATCACTCTTCTGTTCATGAAAAAGATTTTTAAAGAATTTCTTATATCTGCATGTAAAACTTTATCCCCGCAGGGTCATATGTTGAACAAAACGAATTCCACTATATCAGAATTTCATAAAAGTTTCAGTCGTTCCTGCCAGTCGTTTCTTTCTATCCTGCCAGTGTTCCTTGAGAAGATAGACTTTTAAAATTTCCTATTAATATTATGAAACTTGGATCCCCTATTGGCCCATAGTTACCCCCGGTCATTATTTGAACACTATGAATCTCTTCTATATCAGGAACGCTTCCACATAAATTCAGCTTTCCTGCCTAGTGTTTTGAGAAGAAGATTTTAAAGATCCCTATATATTCATATGTAAACTTTTATCCCTTATTGGGCCCATCGTAACCCGGGGGTCTGATTGAACAAACTTGAATCTCCACTATATCAGGAATTTCCAGTTTTCTGGGCCCATTGGTTCTTGAGAAGAAGATTTTTAATGACACCACCCTATTTTTGCATTTTCGTGATTATCTCCCTTTGATGGGCCTGTCCTTCATTTTGAACAAAATTGAAGCCCCTTCACCTAAGGATGATGTGTACCATTTTTTTGAATTTGGCCCAGCGGTTCTTGAGAAGAAGTTGAAAATGTGAAAAGTTTACGACGACGACGACAGGTGAGCTAAAAATGGAAAGAAAATAGATTAGATACTGATATATTTTTTATAGACGACTCACTGTTGTCGGTCTGCTCTGTCTGGCTAGCTCGGTTTTCCTCCGCTTGGACTCCGACGTGTGTTTTATCCTCCCCTGCGAACCGTGAATATATATTTCACGATGGTCAATGGTAAACATATACCGTCTCATATGATTTTTACTTTTTCTAAAATAAGTTGGGACAGTTTCTGCTTAATTGACATCACCCAGAATACGAGATGATAACGATTTTTACACAAAAAATCAAACCATTATCTAATATTTAAACAAATGCAAAACAGGGTAATAAAGTCCACGTAAAAATCAGGCAAAAATCGCATTATCGTGATAAGTCTATGTTCACAAAATGATCCCATATTTTGCATACTAAGTCATCATAATATGTTTAGCAATTATGCCAAGTAATTTTTATTTATTTCGCTTCGTTCCAAAAATATTCATGAACTTGGAGCTCAATCCCTGAGGGTCGACTTATCACCCGGCCTCTGCCTGATTTTTACATGGAACTGTACTTAAGAGATATTATGTGTTTTTTGTGTATATATGTTTGTTTGTTCACTTTTGCCTGTAGATTTTTGAATAGGTTTATCACAGCAATGTCTCAGGGACATATTTGTTTTCATATCATTTGTTTATTTTTTGCTACTTTGCGCTCCTAGTCAAACTTGATCTAGTGTATTTTTGTCATATTGCATAATACTGTTCATTTTTGTCATTGCTAGTCAAATTTGAACTTCCTTTTTATTTACTGTCCCAATATCTAGTTGTGATATGCCATTGTCATTTGAATCATTACTTTGTCTGTAAATGACCTTTCTTATTCCTCGATACGTGTTTTGTCTAATTCTGCCCAATAGTAGACAACCGACATAAATATCGTTTGGTTTGGAAATGATAATACCCCGAGCCTCTTGACAATGCTTTATGATGAAGTGTGATTGCGTGCACCAGCCTATACTTCCAAAATTGAAAGTTTATGAGACATTTAGTTTCATTAAAGTAAGAATACTTTAGAAAAACGATGTCAACGTAAATATCCAATTGATGATGTTCAAATATTTGCAAAAGAAAAGAGTATGATAAGAATTAAACAAATAAGTAATGAGAAATGTACACATGACAATGTTAAAATCAATTCAAAACATAACATGAATTGACATTAATATCAGTGAGTTCCAAAACACACATAAAATCTTTTTTCAGACTCTAACGATTGGTAACTTCTAGATATTCGATTTACGAACTGGATAAAAACGCGAAGTACTTTTATATTAAGTTTGTGAGTAAAATGTCCGGATCCTACTTATCGATGAATTCTTCATAAGTAATTGTTATAATTCCAACCCAAAATTTCACAAAAAAAATTAATGTTTCCTTGTTGAGTTTCCGTACATTACGCTGGCGCGTATGAATACATCGCATTTTGTGTATTTTGGTCTCATCCGAAGGACCCCCATTTATGGTACTGAGGAGTCAGAGGACCCATTCTAACCCGGATCCCAAGGGGGTAAAAAAGATTTTTAAAAAATGTTTAATACTCTATTCTACATGTACAAATAAGAACATTAACAATATGATCCTGGTTTTCAGAAGGAAGTAATCAAGTGCTGATATTTTTTTCTCTTTTCCTCCCAACGTTAGAGTTTCCAAAATCTTACCTATGTATATGACAATTTCTCTCTCCTTCGTCTGAGACTGGGACATAATTAGTGACAGCAGAGGTTTATCAGGTTTAGAAATAGGATTAGGTGTAGGAACCGTTCCACACTCCTCATCTGTGACTGCGCACGACAAAGAAGTCCCATTATCGCTGTCTCGGACGGGGAACAGCATAAGATTGGAGCTCGAATACAAACAAGCCTGTGCTGAGGAGTTGGCTTTCGTTTTACGCTGTATCGAAATAAAATTGAAGCTCTGGAATGAAGGGGCCCCAGGTCGTTTGATGCACCAGCGCAGTTCAGGAGCAGGAAATCCGGGAGATGCCACGCAGTTGAAAAGAGCCACGCTCCCAGAGGGGTAGGTTGTTCGAGAGGTATACGTCAGAGTCCGGAGGGCAGCAAATATCGCCAACTGGCTAATGTCTGTGTTTTGAGCTCCACTTATGTAGGTTGTTGTGATTGGATAAACACCGGTACTGTCACCTGAATAATATTAGAATAGCTTTTGAAGCGAAATTTTCATTCTCTTCTTATACTGTAAAAACTTTTTTTTTTACTGTAAAATTTCGTGGTTTTGACTCTAATAATGAATTTGTTGACATGAATAAATCATTTAATTACATAAATTTTCAGTGCAAAAAATTGTCGTGGATTTGTTTTCGTTGTTTTTATTTATCCACGAAAAAAAAAAAATTAGATCCCCGACGAAAATTTTTTATTTTACAGTATATCGGAAACTATGTGATGGCGTATGGTTTTAGTATGGTCATATTTTACAAAGATTTATCAATTTCAAGAATAATTTATCTAATTTTCTCCCGCCATGTTTTTGTAGCTCGACAAAAAAAATCGTGGTTAAAAAGTCATCGTTCTGTGTTGTAGTTTATTTGAATTTGCGGGTATGACCGCACCACGAAAACAACAAGAATACGACACCCACTAAAATAGAGATATTTTTCTTACCTTTCACAATGGTTTTTCTAAGTTTCTCAGCCCGATTTCCTGTTGCAATACTATCAGTAACAACACACTTGTATTCACCCTGGTCTGTACAGTCAACATCATCCAGACGCAGACGAAACATAGACGAACTGGGAGGACCTAATGTAGCTGTCAATCTCCCCTTGTTGTCAATGACACTGTCGAACCATTCCACATTTGTTGAAGATGTCTGAGAAACGTACGAGGCTCTGACTATTAATTTCATTGGTTCATTTTCTCGCTGTCGATAGAGTTCCACACGCGATACTACCGCGAAATGTGCAATCCCTGCGTCATTGGGTTTACAATTTATAAAAACTGTATCCCCATATGCTATTTCGCCAGGAATCCAAAAGTTAAGGTAGTCCGTTTGAGCAGCAGCTAAAAGAAATGTTTAAAACGTAAAAAAAAAATCCCAGTTTTCTACATAAAAATGTCATTTTCCCCGATACTGTAAATAATGGCAAACAAAATTTAAGTTTCAAACTTTTCGTGCTGCGCATGTGCATACACTGCAATCCCTTAAACAACTCTTTCTAAAAGAATGCATTAGTTTGAACTTTCACGTGGGATTCAAAACTTTTTACCTGCTTTCTGGTCCTCATTACGCCATTATAATGTGTTCGATAGAAATACGACTCGACAAAAGATCAAAACTATTGAACTCACCACGGACAAAAAACACACAAAACAGAGGGTACCAGACAGACATATCTCCCAGTATAATAGAATATCACTGTGTTTTTCAAATCGCCAGTTGCTATTTTTCTCTCGATGAAATACTAATTATCGGCGACATAACATACCCGGATATTTATTCAGGAAATAGAACACGCAGTGATATATTACAATTTGTAGTCATGCAAGTGTTTAATTATACTATGTAACTGACGAGACGGTGACACGACTTTTAAGGGCAACGGTGCAGTTTATAACTTGTTCCGGTACAAATGAAGAGCATCACCATGTTATATTTATATAATGGTATTACAGGGTATCTTTGTTGTAAACGTTGGTTTCATTTATTTTATAAGTGATATATTCCTATATATGGAAAGTTCCTACTGGAGATAAATTTTGTACTTTTGTTGCTATTGAATATTGAGGAAAAAAGATGCGGCCTCTCCCTGAAAATAACTATAACGGGCAGTATAAGAGGGTCACTAGACAGCTACATGTAGCTTCTCTTGCCTGCATCTGGTAGAGTCAGACTCTCTCTTGATTAATCACGCAAGTTAAGCACGAGAGCGTGGTCATCTCTTCGATGGGTGGCTGCTACACGTTAAAAAATGGAGGTAGCGTAGTGATTCTGGTGTTTGGCGGGAGACCTGCTCCAGGTAGAGTATCTGTGGACCTCTGGGACTTTGTGTTCATGTACGGACGTGGTTTCATCAAGAGATATAATGGTTGTGGTCGGGAACGGCGGATGGTGTTGCTGAAGATGTGTCAAACACTCAGAGAGAATCCATGCTAAGCTTCGGGATTACACCTTCCTGAGCGGGTGAAGTGTAGCGAACATTATAAGAGGGAACGTAAATTGCTTCTTCGTATGTCCATTCCCTTATCATCTTCACTAGCCAAAGGTGACGATACTTACACGGTGTTTCTCTTTCGCCCTTGGCAGATATAGCCAGCAAAATGAAAACTTTGAGTGGCGCCATCTGTCGTCATAAACTAGTTTCGTTCCTTGAATCAATAAATTCTTCCTCCAATGGAAACCGCTGTTACATACTTATGCGCGAAATGACAACTGAAAGAAAAACACCGTGTATCGTAACCCTTGGCTAGCGAAGATGTTCCCTTATTAGGAGCGGCCGATCTACTTCAACTTGTGATTGTGTTAGAATGTGCACATGGGGAGAAGGGAAGTCTTTGTTTTAGTGTTTCAAGAAAGTGATTCTTTATTGATATATGAGTAAAAAATTCTGAATACAAAAAGGCGAAGTTAACATTGTGTCAAAACGTAATCAGAATTCAAAAAAAAACATATATAAAATCGAGTGCAGGGCAACACGACCTCCACAAAAGCGAAGGCAGGATCAGTCCATGAGAGTAAGCATCCTCTGCTGACCGTCACACCCGCCGTGAGCCTTAGTCAAATAAAGTAAACGGATTACCCTAGTCAAATCTAGTAGGAAAGATGACAGTCTAACAAAGTATGAAACAATCAGTCAACATATGACTTAGTACAATTTGTAATCGCAAAACAAGGTCATATAGCGACCGTAGAATTTGCGAAAGATGACTTTTAAACGAGATTCGTTATAAACCGCCTGCAGCATCAACTTTTTTGTTAGTAGTTGCGCAGGCGCTTTTTCATAAACTTGCAAAGTATACTATATAACATAGTTATACTTTGCAAAGTTAGTGAAACAACCCCTGTGAGTAGTTGGCCTCGCTTTAAAAAGTCCTCATACGGCATAGCATGCTCTTGCGTATCGAATCAAACTTGGGAGATAATACACACCATAAGAGGTGATAATGGTATATTACTACATAGAAACGGGAAAGTTGACCGATTGCAAAGTTAAATGCATCCGACGTTATCATATAATGTAGTTGTGCAGTCTGCCATTAGAGCAATTTAAGGTAAAAATATCCAAATATGAAGCAGATAGTCAGATCTGTGTGGCCTTGATATCCGAGTTCTGTCGCGGATATATCAAATGGGACTTAATTGTGAAAATATGATTGTTAATTGATAACACATAGATCTATTATACCATATATGTAGGTGAAAGGACACGGCAAGTTTGAAAGGTTTAGAAATATGTATAAATAACAAGTATTAATAACTATAATCAATGCATTTCATTCTTATTCATTATTCAACGAAAAATTATGAATTTACGATCTTATATACAAAGTTTATGCAATAAGTACCCCCAAAATGGCATTGTATAAAATATAGAAGCAATTCATTATGAGGTATCCAGATATTGATTCGATAAATGAATCGATTAAAACAAGATATTTTAGTTTGAATATGCTGCAGCTTCAGATATTTTGATTTAGGTATATTTTTTATTGATGCTTTATGTAACATTTTAACCTGCAAATCAGATTTGCATTCAATATAGCCAGTCCAGCAAATGATATCCCTATCATCACGTGACACAGATCCGGGGCATGCCTATCATTCTGCTTACATTGATGCATGTTTTGATTTCTGCACTTTTTTTACTTTCAGAATGTAATGATTATATTTGCTCTATTTACATATCATCATAATTGTGCTTTAACATTTTAGAAATCAATTTAGCCTCCCACTACAATTTGCCTTAAAGCATATGCGGAGTTAGGATTCAAATGTAGAAGGCCGTGGAATAATTATCGGGGACAACCTTGAATATGTTGGTCGTTTCTGTATGTTTCTTTGCTCAGAAAGTTTAAAAATATTTAGCGGCCGATTTGATGCTTTGCATCAAACTTACCTTGTAAGTTAAGATGTTACGTTGCAGAAACAGGGAGACATTTTCGATAATATGTCTTCCTGTGTCAGATAGGCAACATACAAAGAAATAGCTCTTTCTGTTATCTGGACGTTGCATGATTATTTTTCCGCACTGTGTACCACGATTTCATGTTACACTTATTGAATACTGATTTAGTTAAAACAAACATTAAAAAATATAGGAACTTTATTCAGGTGATTCTCACGCGCAACATACATCTATAGCTACCTCACATAAAACAATTAGAAAATTTATTAATGACTGATAATGAGCGTCTGATATGAAGATCATGAAGTGGGACGTCCGACCTCTGAGTACACTCGGTAATCAGCATTGACATAGTTCGCGGACACTTCTGGAAACGAAAAAATACAATAAG
This sequence comes from Ostrea lurida, assembly GCA_903981925.1. NCBI lineage: Eukaryota > Metazoa > Mollusca > Bivalvia > Ostreida > Ostreidae > Ostrea > Ostrea lurida. The sequence continues at coordinate 16,145 of CAJDSM010002201.1, forward strand.
ATTATTTCAATGTACAATGGTAAACTAAGAATATCTGCACAGTCATGCTTAAATTCCAGGGTATAATATGTAGGGCTATTGAAAACAACCTATTCAAGTACTCTTTTGATCTTAACTTTATGATTTGTATCAAATTATATTACTATATTTATCAAGATGTTCACAACTGCATCGCATTCATGAGGAAATGGCTACCACTATAATTGCTGAAGATGTCAAAGACAAAACACATCGGAAATGTGAATAAAATACGATTTTGAGAACACGTCTGGTTTTCAAAACCCTGAATAAGAATTTAAAGATACTGAAATATACATTAAAAGGTTTTGTATAAGCGCATTGTCTAAAAGGAGGCCGTTCACAAAGAGAATTCCCCATGAATGTTTCATAATGTACAGTGTACGTGCATACAATTTTATATCATAAAATGTTTTA
>CAJDSM010002203.1:6397-16454 GCA_903981925.1 Ostrea lurida
TTGTAAAAACCCACATTAATCTTAGCGATGGATTCCAATAGTATAACACCTCAAATGTAAGTGTTAGATAAAATAAGAATTTAATAAACTCCTTCTAATTAACTCATCTATTTCAGGATAAAAGATTATATATCTCTATTTTCTCAGTCAAACAGGTATACAGCATTTGTCAGAGTCCGTGTGTGTGGGACTGTCGTATAGTGGGGACCTCACAACAAGTGGCAATGCGGAGAGATGTGATAGACATTATGGAGATAGTGAGAAAACAAACAAGAACAAGTACTCAGCGCATGATGATGACCAGTGGAAGTTACAGAGAAGGCTTCAGAATGAAAGGATCTGATGTGGATTACATGTTGTGGTTTAACGACCAACAAGTGATCTGGGACTTATCTCAGACTCAGTTATACAACAGACAAGCCCTGATTCTCTCTGTCTCTTCTGAAAGTCCACCTGGATTCACTTTACTTCAATTAGTAACCCCATGGGCAGACAACAGAGCTATCTCGGCATTAGTCACAATGAATGGTAGACATTATATATCAAGTTTTAAATACAGAGATATCACATGTTCTGATGTATTCCCTAACTCTACAGTACATGGGCCATGTGGCAGTGGAGCAATAGGGTCAACAGAATATGACAATGCTTACTGTTTTGCTTGTGACTTTTGGCCTCGTCTGCCTCCTCATGGATAGACGAATGTCACTCAGGCCCCAGTCACAAGTTGTTCGGAACATAGTCAGAAATGGATGCCACTTTGTAGCAATTAGGACACAAATTAGGAAATCATGAAGAGCAAGAGTGAGGAATTTCATTTCTCTCGCATGAAAAAAACCTTGTGTACTCAATAACCAACTGTCATTCTTAACTTCGGTTGCTGAAATTGTTTTTAAAAAGAAGTCATTAACAATGGATTAGGTGATAATGAAGAAAATGTGTTGCCTATACATGAAAGAACAGCAGTTTTCTGATGATTTCAACGAAACACACTACCTAACTGGTCGTCCACTAGAAATCTCTTCTGAAATGTTTCTGTACTAGCTTAAACGTCATCTTAAATGGGTGTATGAGGGAGTCTGGTCAAACTTTTTATTCCAGAAAACATCATGTTTCTCAAGTAATATCCACTGAGACAAAAACAGATTATTGTTAGACTGTTGTCTTTGTTATAAAAAGGTTTAGCTTCTCTTGCTACACATACCCATCCCTCAGGTTCTATATTGTAAATGTCCTCTATAACCCCAGACTCAGTGTTTGTACTGATGAACACACTTTGGTATCTGAGACAAAATTTGATTTAGAACTGTTCCAAGAGATAGAATGTAATTGTTCAATACGCTCATCAGACCTCAAACTCGTTACGAAGCGCCTACACACAGTAGAACAATTGATTGTCTCGTCCCTGACACGGTATCAAATTGTCACGTTACAGGTACTTACAGGATACATCTTTCACAGAGCTGCTTTTATATTACAAAACATGTACAGCAATAATGCCACTAAAAACAAGCAGATGTATATTGTTGACAGAATGTCCTGTCACATGCTAAAACTAGCAGCCAAGTTTGGGTGTATATCTGAGAGGTTGTACATTGCAATGCTTTATTACAAGACATTCAGATACACAGAAGCTTTGTCTGTGATAGAGATGACAAAGGTAATATTAGCACAGCCTTGTTTGTATGATAACCGGGCAGTAAGCATAAAGAGGTGGTCTATTATGTTAAGACATGCTATAGTATGGAGTATCAAATTAGACAACAAAATCATTTATATCAATGAATTAATGGTTGAGCAGATGGTTTCTTTACAGAACCATAATGCCACAATGTTTATCCCAGTCCTAGTTATGTTACACATGCTGGAGTTCCTGTGTTACAGACATATTGACACAATGAGAGCACAAAGAGCTCTTGATCATCTACAGGTCCTAGTTCACCATGATGAGGGGGAGTATGTTGGTGTGCTCCATAGAGACATATCATGGCAGATCCTGGGTATCTGTCAACAGATCTCAGGGAACCTCCAGGCTGCTCTATATTCCTACCAACTATCACTCAGACAATATCCACTCCATAAAATACAAATTGTTACACTAAAGAGAATACAGGAACTTGGATAAGGACAGTATTGTACATTTAAATAGCTCATGCTCCTTTAACTAATGACTTATTCCCAACAATATTTTATCAGTGGGTTTAAGGACGGATTCCTGTCATATTTATTGGACACATTGAAATGTGATATTGTGCATACATGTAATTGAAAACGTGTACGTACTTTTCACTCAAAAAGATTTCGGTGTTGAGATTCTTGATGTTTGAGTCCAGGTCAATTCAAAGTCTGACACAGGTTTTTTTTGTTTTGTTGTTTTGTTTTTAAATTTTATTATTATCATTATTATTTATTTATTTTTGTTTTGTTTTACTTTTTTTTTTTTGGTTTGCATTTTATATGTCACCGCCCCAGAAGGGTGATCCCGTGAACACACTTAGCTTAGGTAATAACAAATACATATATGTAGTAGGAACAATGTTTGTGGATTTCCCCATCACAAAACACTTATCGTTTGTACACAAATTTGATACATGTATTATAGATAGAGATACACAATGGTATACATGTATTATTTATTTTTGTTTTGTTTTAAGGGTTTTTTTTTGTTTGCATTTTATATGTCACTGCCCAAGAATGGTAATCCCATGAGCACACTTAGATTAGATAATACAAATGTAACATATACATACATATGTATATGTAGTAGTTGAGAGGAACAATGTTTGTGGATTTCCCCATCACAAAACACTTGTCGTTTGTACACAAATTTGATACATGTATTATAGATAGAGATACACTGTGGTATCTGTTTTGTTTGAATTGAATAAACTGTCAAAGAGTGTTTCAATTATGTCCTGAGAAGATATTCTTTCACATAAAGAAGTCATTGTTGTTGGTCAATATATCAAATAGAATAGATGTACTTATTATAGAAATTGAAATTTTTCAGAAATTTCATACAATCTATAGTTTTTTTTCCCTTTAATCATATTTTCATGTTTTAGAATAAAAAATACCAACAATTGGCAGTGTATGTATAATAAAAATTAGAACAGTTAAAACTCCTTTCCCTCTTCTCTTTAAAAGCAGAGGTAACATCTCTTATTAAATTTGGAGCATACGTATATCCGCGCAAAACCTTGGAGATATTTAATGCCGAGTTTATGGTCCTCACCAGTAGTCACATTCATAGGTTCCGATCGATTTCTAATTCACGTGCTACAGGTAACTCTCAATAACCCAAACAGTCAAACTTTGATCATTCCATTGATTGATTGATTATTGGTTGTTTTTCGTCCCGTCGAGAATATTTCACTCATATTGAGACGTCACCATTGACGTTGAAGGGCTGCAAATTCAGACCTATGCTTAGCACTCATGGCTTTTAGCAGTGAGGGTTCTTTTGCGTGCCACACCTTGATCATTCGAAAGTGAAATCTTACGAGATTGATTACTGTTCGTTATCTTTGCCTTTACATCAAGGTCCGACCCCCCCTTATATAATTCAGCAAATTACTTTCGATCTCTCAAAGTGAATTTGAGTGGGTCTCGTAAAACACATTTAATTGTTTTACACTAAATGCCAGCTTAGGGCGAGCGTGGTAGGGTCTTTACATTGGGAAAACAATCTAAGCTCTGACAGGTAATAGTCAATTTTAACCCTCACGTGACTCTTGTGTTGATTAGGATCGGTATATGATCCGACTATAAACCTTGAGAGAGTTTTGAAACGTTTATATATTGAGACATTATTAAAAAAAATCTAATGCATACTAAATTTCGCAGCTTTTCACAATTTTAGTATGGCAAATATATCTCAAACGAACTGAATAGCGGTACCGAGCAATCTGGGGATAGCTACTAGCCTAGGTCGGTACTTCCGGATAACTCAATTTCTGTGGAAACGAGGGGTTATTCATATTCAGCCTTTCTTGCCCAAGGAACATCGAATCCGAAAATGTGAAACTCGTTTACGCGACAAGTCAAAGAAAGACAATCTTGAATTAAATATAGACTCATCGACGTGTAATTGAATAATAATAAAATCGAAGAATGAGAGAGAGAGAGAGTAGAAGAGAGAGAGAGAGAAGCAGAGAGAGGGAGAGGAGAGAGAGAGAGAGAGAGAGAGAAGAGAGAGAGAGATTATTGAACATTTTCTATTTTTGTTATATTTCATCACTGTCACCTGAGACATGAGGATTGGCAAGATGTTCATGTTGCACTTGCTATTCTACCGTCCGACAATTTATTTGCGGCAGCTCCAAAGGATGAGGATTTTTATCAATTTATAGGGCATCATGGATATTATACATGTAACCATACGTTTAGTTTTTCTTCTACATATGTGGGGGTGGAGAAGATTTTTTTGGTCAGTTTTTGTCCCGCCCCTAAGCCCCAATTGAGGTATGCAAGAATTCCAAATTTTACAATTTTTAGTCCCCCTTTGTCACAAAACATGCTTCATAACAAATCTGAAGAAAAAAAATTGATAATAATGATCAAGAAGAAATTTAGATGTGTTTCTGAAAGACTAATGTTCCCGTAGTCCACTTTCCAGTGGAATGGGCTTGTAATAAGGATTATGCATGTGAAATATGAAAGGTCTCTCCCTTACCATTCAAAAGTTACGGTCAATATTAAAAATAGGTAAAAGTTCAAGGTCAAAGTCTGGAGGTAAAAAAAAATGTTGGTATCCGTTAAAAGTAAAATCCACAAATAGTATATATGAAAGCCCTATCAGTTACCATCTAATAGTTATGGACAATGTTGAAGTTTTTGAAAAGTAGGTAAAAGGCCAAGGTCAGGTCAAAATTTTGGTACATGTACCAGTTAAAAGGGCTTATCGTAAGGAATACATGTATAAAATCCCCATCTCTTCTCAATCAAATGTTATGGCCAATGTTATTTTTTTTAAAAGTATGTCAAAGTTCATAAATGTTGGTACCTGTTGAAAGGGCTTGTCATAAGAAATACACCTGTGAAATATGAAAGACTTTTCTCTTCCCATTCAAAAGTTGAGCCAATATTAAAGTTTTTAAAAGGTAGGTCAAAAATGTTAGTACCAGTTGAAAGGGCTTGTCATAAGGATTACACGTGCGAAGTACAACAGCCCCATCTCTTGCCATGCAAAAGTTATTGTCAAGGTTAAAGTATTTGAAAAGTAAGTAAAAGTTCAAGGCCAGGAATTCAAAAATGTTGGTACCAACGGAAAGTTCTTACATGTGAAATATCGAAGCCCTAGTACTACTATTCAAAAGTTAAAGCCAAGGTTAAAGTTTCAGACAGAAGGACAGTCAGGACAAAAACAATACCCCCTCCCCCGATCTTCGATCACGGGGACATAAAAATTAAGTTATTTATTCCCTGATCATTTTGGTCTGACCAGAATATCAAACGTCATACCCCTGAGGTCATGAAATGTACAATGATGATAAAAGGCTACTTGTTCATTCTATATTCCAATTTAATATCAATAGCATTAAAGAGGCTTTACAAATAAAACACTCTGTGCTAAGTCTGGCCCCGTCCTGGGGCCAAAACCCCTACCTCGAGGATCACTTAACGAGGGTCCTGAAATTTACGACATCCTTATTCCAAAGATGCTTCATACCAAATTTGAAAAAAAAAATGGAATGGTAGTTATCTAGAAGTTAAAAATGCACTACGATGGACGAAGAACAATTGCAATAGGTCACCTGAGTTTACTCTTGGACATGAATTGTGATCCTTAGTTAGCTGCCTTGTTTATAAGCCCCCTTAAAACTTGTCTGGGGGTCGGGCATATACTTAGTAATCACCATTGTGCCAGCTTATATATCCAAAACCTTTGATAAGAAATTGATTATGAATATTTTTGGGACAGGGAAATTAAGGTCACTCAGAGCATATACCTTTGAGAAGAAAAGGGTTCCTTATAAATATTTGAACAGTTTTTGATCATAATATATCGCACAAATAAATAACAGGCAAATGGCTTTTAGACAAATATTGTCTCGCAAGGTCATGTTATAGGGGTCAAAGCCACTCACTATATATACCTTATGTATGAAAACCTTTGGACCAAGGTCGCTTTGGAAAGGTCACTCAGAATTTAACCTTATATAAAGAAAAAGTTCCTTATTTCAACAGTTATGGATCATTATCTGCCGATCACACAAATGAATTACAGGTGTGTGGCTCTCTGACACAGAAAACTCAAGGTTGTGTTTATAAATGACAAGGTCACTTAAAACTAAGTTAATGTGAAAATTTTCATTTCAACAGTTACTGAGCATTGTATGAATCATTTATATATAGAGTTATTAAACATGATAAGATTTATTGGAAAATAAATAGTTAAAAAAAGACATCGTCAAATCGGTATATGGTACAGGTGTAGGAAAGTCACAGACAAAAAGTCACGGATAAAAAGTCTTGAGAAGAAAGGTCACAAGATATATGTTTGTCAAAATTTTGACAGTACTACATGTACTAGGAAAGAACTTCAGTGTAAAAAAAAGTAAAAGATGTATATTTTATTGTATGTGCATTCTTATATACATGTATATTCATTCTATCATATCCTAGAGTGAACAATGAAGTGTTAAAAACAAATAAAGGTTTATCAGCTACAATTAGTATTTAAAACTGGCAAAGAAAGGGAAGTCTTGGGACTAATTAGGAATACTTAAACTTATTTTAAGGCTTATTGACGGACAACTTTTACAGGATTTGGGACAATTTATTTCATGTCTATTGTTCAGAAAAAATCGCACTCTCCAAATTAAGTTATTAAGTGATTTTATGAAAATTCTTCTGATTCGTTCATTCATACTGTAAAGGTGCAAAATATAAAACCCAAAATATATATTGCGACTTTTTTTTATATGGTCAAATTCATAGGTGAAATACATATATTGTGACTTTTATCCTGTGACCTTTATTTCTTGTTACTTTTTGCCTGTGATATTTGAGACTTTTTCCGCTGCATGACTTTCTTTCCATTTACCCATGGTACATCCTCATATGGACCCAGTGATTTAGATTTGTATCGGGAAAAAAAATCCATGGAATTTTGCATAACAAATCTAAGTCAAAGGGTTACAACTTGTTATAAAACAATTGATGCATTTCCCCTCATAATATGCACATCTACACATTGTGATCTATCTTAGTATCAAGTTTCATTAAATTCCCCGAAAGGGGTTAAAAGAAATTTAAGACAAAGTATTTTGTGCAGAAAAAGCTAAGTCCAAAGGACATATATTCTTGAAAACCATTGGACACCATTACCCTTGCAATATGTATATCTCCACATTGTGATATTTCTTTGCTCTATGCTCATTAAAATCACCCCAGGGTTTAAGAGGAGTTGCAAAGTATTTAGAATAGAATAAGGAAAATCTAAGGGTCATAACTTATTTATTTATTTGAAACAATGATATTTTTCAATGTAACAACAAAAGTAATACAACTCTGTATTAGAACTTGGGGAAATGTAAAGGCCTATATTCAAAATAAAGTTAAAATAAACATGGAACCATGTCATATCTAGACTCATATCTGAGTATAATAGACCTCTGTGTGGTCTGTTCCAATTTCTCTATGGGCGAGTTCGATCATCAACCAAAGTAGATTCACGGAAGTAAAGATGAGTTAAAGTGCGCATGTCAGTGTGCGAACGCACTTTGGTTTCAATGGTTTGTCTCTAGTCAAAACAACATGGAGGGTTTTTTCGACGCTGTTGAAAATGATAGTAATTTAGTGATTTGCAATATTTTTCCTCCCCTCCCCCTCTTTGGCACTGAAAATTTATATCCTATTCAGGAAATTATTTCCGAAACGAGCTATTATATCCCATTTTGGCAAATCAAGATCAGAGGAATCTCGATCTATTTTTAATACAGATAAATATTTGGAGATTGATTGCATTTTTAAGTGTTTACATGAATACTAACAAATTAGAAAACCACTCCAAAAGCCATGCAATTTAATATCTACATTGAAGAATCGGAGGGAAGTATATATGTACACTATTGCAAAAAATAAAAATGCACAAGTCGGATAACTGACTTACTCCGCCATGTTGGAACTAGACTAACCATGGTAAAAGCACTGGTTGGACCGTGGTTTAAATTTTGACGTCATATCCTGCAACTAAAGTTAGTTCGATCTCAAAATAGTCAAAGTAAGAAGACCGTGGTCGGTGATCGAACTCGCCCAACGAGAAATATACATACCGTACGTAGTTCTTCAGCTAATAAATCATATTCCTCATCAGCTGTGAAACTATGTGTAAATATTACTAATTCATGTTTAATATTCTATTTAAGGTAAATCCCCATACCACGTCAAATAACGTTAGAGAGAACGTGATTCTCGAGTACGAACGTTATCACACGTTAAACGAACCCGATGCCATTTTTGTACACCTCCGTGTATGGATCCATGTCCTCTTATCACCATCGGAACTAATCATTAAAAAGAGCAAACAAACAAACAAACAAAAATAAAGAAGAATGAATGAAAAAATAAACACCGTGTGAATTGCAATATCACAAACAATCTGGGTATTTAAAAAAAAATTAGACGTCCATGTAATAAAAAGTGCAATGACATCCGATGTACTTGTATATTACGCTATGATTTAGTCGTTAAATAGTCCTTCGATCATATCCCAAAATCATAGCAGATTTATGTAAAAACAACAGATTATGACTATTGAATTTAGGAACAGTGTCTGTTTTATAAGTTGCAAAACACAATAGGTTACTTGTAATGGACATCATACTATAATAGATAGTGTACACGTATGTGTGTAAAGGCTATTCTATGGCAGCGAAGAAGGGTAAAGACGTTAATAATGCAAAACTAACAACTATTCTAACAATTACACAAAAAACAAAAACAGGACCACACTAAAACAAATCACAGATCATTTGCAAAATCAACAGACTCGTTTAGATAAACGAACATCCGATGCAATCAACACACAGACACCTCCCGATGCAAAATTAACAACTATTCACTAAATTGACGGCTAGATGTGCGTGAAAAAATATATATTAAACTGAATTACGCTAGACGGCGCGCAAGTTTCCCTACGTCATCATTAAATGTGCATTTCATAGGACGTTCCCGGCCCGGAATCAGCATCCGTTTGGCAAATATGGCGGGATGAAATATCGCATCATGTCGGACTCCGAACGTATCAGAGGGAGCAGGCCTGTTGGACTCTACAAATATAAGAGAGGTGAAGGCACTACAAACTGCAGTAAACTTATTACAAGATAGCACTAGCACTGGTAGATCTAGGGTAAGGTCTACATCACAACGAGAGAACCAGCAGACGAGCGCGAGCGCCAGCCTTCTTGAACATAGGCAGTTATTCAGCCGCAACATTCAACCACGGCCAAGATCATAACGTTAACGCGAGACTGGTTTGTGTTGTATTTAACAATTTTCTTTGTGTTACCAGTGAATGATATTTTTATAATATATTTAAGGAATGGGTTATGTTACTAAGTATAGTATGCCAGGGCATCAACAATACTCAATAGTGGAAGCCCGTTATTCATATTAAAATTATCCATGTCCTATTATTGTTCCTACTATTGTTAATGTCCCCAGGGACTATATACGTTAGTATATATGTCCCTAATGTCCCTGGCTATGGCTGGTATATACTATACTGACATTTGACTCTTATAAATTTCTATTTCATTGAAAAATGAAATTGTATAAATTTAGACTATAAAAAATGCAGACATAGATGTAAATTACATGATGATTCTCTGCATCACCCAATATCAATAGATGGTTTCGCCATTCGAGCTAATTTATGCAAGAGATATTCTTCATGGCGACCATGTGTAGTGGCAACTCTCTCAGATTTCTACATAATTCAAACGAACCGCAAGTTCATTTGTTTTACTGATTACTGAGGTAAAGCTAACTGCTATTTTCTTACGGAAATACATTTTAAGAAGCCATTATGTGTCTATTTATCAATTTGAGA